>BQNB010154351.1:0-15529 GCA_026074375.1 Tanacetum coccineum | reverse complement strand
TCTTCATCGTCGGATTCGTCAAACGATATTCTAAAGTCGATTTCATCGTTGTTAAGAGAACTTACCGTAGGCTCACACTAGAGCGTTGCTTCAGATGTTAACGTGTCGTTAAAGACTATAGCTGGGAATTCAGTTTCTACATATCCGAGATCGTGAACGTCTTCATTATCCCATATCTTACCAAACGTAGCAGTTTCCCAGTTATATACTTTACCACGCCTACGAGATTTTTCTTCCTCAAGCCTGATATACTCCTCCATAGTAATGTTGGGGTTGTCCATTTTAACCTGTAATAAATTCGCTAGAAAAAAAACTATCAAATAGCTTAATACGTCGTATTCAGTGAACTGAATACGCCGTATTGGTGATAGAGTCGAATACGATGTATTGGTTTGGAAAAAAAATTATACGTCGTATCCAATAAGTTGAATACGTTGTATTGGTTTGAAATTTTTTTACAGCGTACTTTTAATAAGACACACAAACACACAATATGCAAAAAATATACAATGCAGAAAATTAAACACACAAGACAAACACGCAAATATGCAAATTAATCTAAGCTACACTAAACTAAACTAAAACACTAATAAAAACAAGAATTAAACAACTTCACTCCTCGACAACGGCGCCAAAAACTTGATGTGTTGTCATTGTATGGTATATTTTATTGATTCAAGTTTTAAATTTATATTTTTCCGACTAAACCAAAAACAACACTTTAACGGGCAGTGTACCCGATCGGTAGTAGTTTCGTGGTGAGTAGGGTGTCGAACAATAAGAGTAAGAGCGTTAATCCTAATTCTATCAGTATTTTAGTTATCTAAGTTAAACCTAAAACTAATGCAAAAAGGGGGTTTCATCCTGAGAGACTGGCATGAGTTTGGGTATCTAACCTAAGGTTTTGATGACAAGTAAAGCAATAAACACACACAAGAAGACAAACAAACGATAGAGAAGCGGTCAAGAACTAATGTAAGGAAAACGTATCAACCATGAATAATCCGATAAAACGCAGGTTTGTTTAATAGTGCAATGATTGACTTATCTCGAAGGGCATATCATTCCTAGACTTAGGCGGTACTTCTTCCTAAGACCTAGACACGCTAATTCTGTCACAATTAGACGCATCCGCATAAAGCATCCTTATGTTGATTATAATCTATCTTAGGATCTAAGTAATGGTGCTCTTACTAAACCCTAGCTCATCGAGACTTTACCCACTTACTGCTTAACGACGATTTATATACTAGTAGTCCACTGTCCGAGTCCTTACCAATAGAATAAGAACGTACTCGTTGATACCAAGGTCACCTTATGGCTCAACTAAGCTCACTAATCTAAAGGCAAAGATAGGTCAATATTTGTGATCCTATGATTCTAGATATATAAATTGCAATATGGAGAGCTATCCCGGACTCTTAGCCTACGCCCAAAAAAAAAAAAACAACCCCAAAACACCAAAGTTGCAGCGCATTAAATATGTAGGACTAGACCCAGTTGAATGATAGGTCGCATACTTAAGCACGTAAACGAATATAAATTGATAAACATAAACAACAATCAACGATAAATTAAGCAATCAAGATAAACAAACCAAACATTAGATCTTCATAAACATGGCTGATACCTAAAGGTATCAGCCGATAGTCATTGTAAAAATACACACGGTTTGATATATGAACGATTAAAATAAAGAAACCTTAATCGAACGCGTATTCGGTTGCACGATGATTACAAGAGTTTTCCTATGATCTTGAGGCTCTTTTCTGACCTTCTATGCTCCTTTATTCGTCTCTTGGTCGACTTGGTGGTTTAGGGATTCACTTGCATGCCTAAAACTGAGTTTTGGGTCGTCTATATATAGGGTCTGGAAACAGGTCGATACGCCGTATCCACCGATGTGGGATACGGCGTATTGGGGATTTCTTAGAGTAAGGACCACGTTTGATATCTTCCAGAATCTTTGTATATAGTAAGACATGGATACGGCGTATAGAGGCTCCTGGATACGACGTATTGGGTCTCAATCCTTCGTGGTTATTTATGAAGTATAGGCACGAATACACCGTATCTTCTTGATGGATACGACGTATTGATGTAAAACTAGTTGATTCTTCTTTGTTGACCAAAGTATTATATACGACGTATCGTTGATGTGGATACCACGTATTCTTCAAAGTCATCCAATGGTCTTCTTATTCGTCAAAGTCTTGGTTATGTCGTATAGGTCTAAAATAATACGGCGTATTTGCTGTTAGATCAGTAGACTTTCTCGAACTCTTTGTTTATGCTCCAAAATGCGTGCCTTTTAGCATAACTTCGCCAAGTACTCCATAATTACTGCAATTCTCAAATATAAACAGTTAAGTAACAACTCTTTGCAATAATTGCATATAATGGGTCAATATCATGGGATAAATGATGCTATAAAATAGATGTTATTTGATGTCATCAGGTGTGCTTACAAAAAGATGAAGAGCAAGATGGTAAAACAAAGAACTTGATAAGAGAAGGTGAAAATCTTGAAAACCCACTTATAAAAATCAAAACCCTAACTCTTGGATCTTGCAATAAACCTTAAATCAAAGAACCCTTTCTTGGAAACACCTTAGATCTTGTTAAAATAGAGTTTTGAATGTGTGGTTTATGATAGGAATCAAAGTTATGGATGGTTTGTGTGTGTTGTGTATGCCGAAACCCCAAAGAGAAAAGGAGAGAAAGAAAATGTTGCGAGGCTTGAAAAGTAAACAAATGACCTAAAAATATTATAACAAGGTATTTATATGGACGGATGGCTATAGTTTAAGAAGTATTGTGAGCCATGTATTAGGAGAAGAACTTGAATCATCCACCCTTGTGTCTTGTGTGTAGCCGTCAGCTAGGACAAAAAAAAGGAGAGGGGACCAAGCTTTTTCTTTGGCTCCAAGGTATACTCAAAATGGCTTGAGCTTGGTGGTACAAGCCATATGTGTTGTGTAAGATTATGTTGGTGCATGGGAGGGTGAAGACAAGAATGTCACTATCCCCTCCTTACATGCATGTGACATTGTTTTATTTTTGAAATTCAAATTTTTGTGTTTTCCTTTTCTTTTTGAGTGTGTACCGAAAATTCAAAGGTTAGGGAGAGGGATTTCGAAATTTTTGACAAGATTAACAATAGTGGATGATAGTTTGAGTTTATATACAAAGGTAGCAAGTTTTCGGGGTTCTGTTTGACACAAAACGTTAAAAACATAAACTCACGTCAAAAATATAAAAATTGCAAACGTAAATATTCGTAAACCACGAAATGATATAGAATGACTTTATTGAGTATAATTCACATAGACTAAGCTTAGTCCGAAGTCAGAACGCTTCCGATAACTATTTTCAGTTTTACGCGGGATAACTTCTTGGAAAATTACCAGATTCAAACGTAACGTATAAAAGTCAAAAATAATGATCGGAAATGTTTAAAATAATGACCTAAAATTTACGGGGCGTGGCATCTCAAAGCTTAAGACGTAACTTTAGACGTAGATGCAGGGTTAGAAAAAAGATGAGGGTACTTTTTCTGCATTTGGTCCTCGCGCTCCCAAGTAAACTCAAGACCTCTTTTAGAGTTCCAACGAACTTTCACAACCGATAAACGGCTCTGCTTCAAACGTTTGACTTCGTGATCCTTTGATTTCTCCTAAACTTCATCAACTTCATACTTATCTTCCTAAACAATCTTTAAACACGAAAAACCTTCTTTACATACACCTCCACCAAGTAAACCTTAAAAATTATCCCTAACAATGCCAACTCACATTCCTTACACAGTGTACTTCTCTTGTACTTTATGTACCTTTGTGTCTCCTACATTCCTAACCAATATCTTTTATATCTTTTCAAAATATTCTCCACTACATATTCACTATTTACCTTCTTTTTCACACAATTCAAATTACTCACTCATTTCATAGTACGTACACACACTCTTCGTTATCTCAACCCTTTGTTCAACGGCATTGTCAACATCTCAACTTCTCCCAAATCTTCACTTCTCAATCCCTTGGATTGATGCTTATCTTAAACAAACCACACTTACCTCTACAGACACGTATGCTTCTCACTCACATATAACAAAACACTAACCTCTTTTATCACCATTTGATCTTTTGCAATATCATTATCTTGACTTTACCTCTCTGTTCATATCTCCTTACTATTCATTTAAATGAGCTTGAGAGGCCCATTTCTATCACATCATGTCACATCATGACAAATCAAACACAACTCATCCATCCTTATTCAACATGTGTGTTAATAGATTTGAAATTTAAATTTCAAATTCTTCCCCCCTTTCTCACTAAGTAAAGAATATTCTAAGAATATTCCATTGGTTTCTAACTTGCCTTTTTTATCTTTAGTTGGATCCTAACTAGGCTAGTTACACATTTGAGGAATATCTAAAATTCCCCTTTCAATAATTCTTTTCTATCTCTACTTTATTAAATAAGCAAAACGCTTTTAATACTTCACACGCATTTTATCAAATGGCTATTTGAGTTGGTTGACCTTGAGCATAAGAATGATTGAAAGTTCATAGCTTGAAGTATAATTGGGGGTTTAACAAGAACATGTATTTAAAACGAAAAAGTCCCAAAGAAAAACAACTTCGGGAATCTGGCGCGCTGGCCACACGCTGATGCGTGGGCAGCACGCCAGACTCGAATTGTTTTTTAACAATTTGAGTCTTTGGCCTATAAATACTCTCCTCTTGGCCTTTGTATTACTCACCTCTTGCAAACACTCTTTCCTCTCTTTTTTCTTCTCTAATCCTCTAAGTCTAAACATCAAAGTGTTATAATCTTCTTATCTCATCATTCTATTGAAGTGAACACATCTCCGCAAGAGAGCCACATAAGTACCTAATCCATACTTGTGTGTTTTATCGATTGTCTTCTTTCTCATACAATTTCTATTAGAATTGAGTCTCTAGGCTAGGTTATGGATTTGATTCTTAAATCAAACTATCTTTCATAATCGAGTTGTAAGGGAAGTCTTGTATCTGTGGGATTAAGCCTAGATCATTAGGGATCTAGTTGGGGTCTGATAAGCTTCCAAGAGGAAGGCTTCTAGAGTTATAGGTTAAGTCAAATCACGGGTTCTTAGGGGTGGATTCTGAGGGCGGAATACCTGATAACGCCCAAATTATACATGTTTTCGGTGGCGTTATTTATTCATATTTTATCATTTCTCGTGAAATAGCATGATATACTTGCAGGTTCACTTGAAGACATCCCGAGCTCAAATCAAACAAAGATCGAATACTTATACACTTCGGAAATCAAGATGCAAGTCAAAGATAAAGTCTCAAACTCAAAGTGCAAATGTGCGCCATACTTACCAATTGTGCGCCGTACTTTTCCTCAAAGTCAAAGAATTAAAGACTTAGTCAAAATAATGCATTAACTCCCTAAGTACGCCACACTTACAAGATTGTGCGCCACACTTCCTATCTGGCTACAAAGAATAAATGAAGTCATAAATACTATTGCATTAATACCCTAAGTACGCCGCACAAATACCTTTGTGCGCCGCACTTTTTCAATAAACATTAAATTACCTTCGCATTTAATCACTAAGTACGCCGCATAATTTATCTTGTGCGCCGCACTTCTCCCCTGAAATCAGCCTATAAATAGAGCCAAATTCTCACACATTTCATGTCATCTCATACAAATAACAATCTCATCCAATCCTTCCCAACCATTCTCCAAGCATAAACACCACGCCTTTTGAAGATTCAAGATCAAACAACCAAGAACGAAGAAGAACACCATACTAGTTTAGTGAAATAATGAAGTTTCTTGTTGAATCAAGTTATGTTATGAACTACATAGCCATGAGAGGCTAAATCTCTCATGACTACTCGGTGAAGTTATGATAGTGAATAAGTGTTTGGTATGATTTTGATCTCTTTAATCTCAAGCTTATGTTGCGCCCCTATTATATCTTATCTTGTCAGTTTTGCTTATCAACTTAGATTATATAACCATATCGGTATAGGTCGAAAGACCCGTTATGATCTATATGGTTTTAAATATTTGTCTATGGTCTTTATCGTCTGTGTCGAGAAATCCACTTTCGTATATTGATAAACAAAATAAGCTTTGATATAATAAGTTATCTGAATCCTTCGAGTGACACGATTGGTTTAGTCTACTAAGTATAAGTCTTGAGTTAATTAAGTGAATTTGTGAAAACGTTTTCTGACGAGAAATCCTTTTTATGAGTTAAAAATCTGTGAGGTCTTAATCATTATCAATACTTATAAATTATTTTAAACTATCCGAGTAGTCATCTTTATTGTCCCTGGTAAAACAAAAGTTATTTTCAAAATGGTTAAAGTCTATTTTCTTTCTGATTATTCGAATACTACTCAAATCCCTGTGGACGACCTGGTCTTACCTAAAAAGATTATACTATATACGTGGGTTATACTTTTACTCGTGTGTTTCCCTATAATAAAATTGGTATTTTCAGTCATTATAAATTTAAAGCTTTTGAAACACATCAAAGTTTTTGGCGCCATTGTCGGGGATTTTTTTAAGGTGTTCTGTAGTCAACTCTGGAAAATTACTTTAACTCCCCCTCTTTTTAAAAATCGCCGTACAGTTTTCTGGCAAACTGACCCAAACAATTTCTCCTTTGGATGCATACACGTGCTTCCAATTCTGAACTTGTTGAACCGTTACCTGAACCTGAATGTACTCTGAATCGAAGACTTCGTCGACGAAACAGAAGAGTTTCATTCGATCAAAGAAATAATCCACCTCAACACCCGAGAATTGTCTACTTGCCAATTCTCAACATCAATTATTTCCGTCACTTTTTTTGATATTCTTCGAAATTACGATCCAATAGATGATGAACCCATGTGGGCTGCCGACCGCGTTGTCGCTTCGACTCTCGGTTCCGCGATCACTATTTCTAAAACTACAAACGAATTTGCCAATAAAGGTAACCACTTGACCCTTGTCAAAGGAAACCAATTTGATGGTAGAACCAAAACCGATCCTCATAAACACATTCATAAATTCCTTGGAATCTGTGATATGTTTAAATACAGAGATACCAAAAATGAAGTTGTCCGCCTAATGATGTTTCCCCTATCACTCACTGGAGAAGCAAAAACATGGTTGGACGAACTCAACGAATAAACTATCAAAACGTGGGATCAACTTCGAACCGCTTTCATTAGTCAATTCTTTCCCCCGACTCTTTTCTACTGACTCCTCGGAGAAATACATGCTTTTTCTCAACATGAAAATGAATCTTTAACCGATGCTTGGCTTCGTATGAAGGAAATGCTCAAAAATTGCCATGGTCATAATCTGTCCAAAGACAATATTATCAAAATCTTTTATCATGGTCTCAACGAAATAACCCAAGAAGTTCTAAATGCAGCATCCGGTGGTATTTTCCTCTATAAAACACCAAATCAAGCTTATCAGCTTCTCAAAGATAAAGTCTTACTCAAGCTTGACTGGCTAAAAATCAAAAAACCAAATCATCTCTTAAGAAAACCGTTGCTTTCGCCGATGAAGGTAACGGTAATTCCGATATTGACAAAATTATGGCCCGAATGGATTCCATGACCCTAAAAATAGATGCTCAATACAAAGAACTCCAATCTCGTGCTAAACAACCAACACCCGATCTTGACGATGATGACATACCTATGTCTCGTGAAGAAGAGGCTAAATTCATGCAAACTTTCTGTAAGACTCGTTTTTACAATGATTGCCGCGATCGAGACTCGAATCGCGATAATTGGCGTTCAAGCGGACGGAATGATTACAACCGAGATAACTACTGATCCAACACCGATGATAAATCCTATGATCTTCAAAGACAATTCAATGATTTCATGAAATCTTAGCACTCAACCAACGCTTTTGTCAAAGAAACATTCATGGACCTAAAAACTCAACTCGAAACAGTAACCAAAAATCATCAAGCTTCAATCCAAAACGTTGAAACTAAGTTCGACAGACTCGCTGACAAGCAATCTGGTCGACCTTCTAGATCTCTTCCAAGCAACACTCAACCAAATCCACGAAGTAACAATTCTAAAGCCTATCAACCGTCGCAATCTCGTAATGAGCATGTGAATGCCGTATTCACAAGAAGTGGTAAATCCTATGATCTACCAGATAACCCAAATGAACAACAAAACAATCCTGAAAACCCTATCAACTTCGATAGAGATGATGAAGACGAAGAACCTACAGCTCAACGAAAAACTCAACCTCCAAAACCAGTCAAAGGAACGTCGTTACTAAAACCATACAAACCAAAGATCCCATATCCTCAACGCCTTAGAAAAGAAAAAATGGAGGCCTAATACAGAAAATTCCTCGACATGATTCGAGCCGTCCGAATCAACATACCTTTTGTCAACGTTTTAGCTGGAATGCCTAACTATGGCAAATTTATCAAAGAACTAATAAGCAACAAACATAAAATCAAACAAATTTCTGCCGCTTTTCTAAGCGATGAAAGTTCAGCAATTATTCAAAACAAAGTTCCACCTAAACTTGGAGACCCAGGAAGTTTCCTTATTCTGTGCAACTTTAATAAAACTTTCTCATGTAATGCTTTAGCCGACCTTGGTGCTGGCATTAAACTTATGCCATACTCCTTATATGCGAAACTATCTCTCAAAACTCTTAAGCTACAAAAATGAGCGTAAGATTAGCCGACAGATCATTCCAATACCCTGTTGGAATAGCTGAAAATATGCTCGTTGAAGTTGGTAAATTCATCTTCCCTGCCGATTTCGTTATTCTCGAAATGTAGGAAGATAGCAAAGTTCCTCTCATCTTGGGACGACCCTTTCTTCACACCGCTGATGCAGTAATTTGAGTTAAACAAAAACAACTCAATCTTGGAGTTGGAACTGAACGAATGATCTTTAATATCGACTCTGCCATTAAACACTCGTATTCAAACGATGATACCCGTTTCAGTACCGATGTTATCGATGAAATCTTAGAAGAAGATTCTGATGCTCTTCTTAATGAAGGAAGCCAAATCCTTCATTCCATCGAAGGAACCGTTCTCGAAGAAGAAATCTTTTCTGAATTCGATAAATTCATTGCAAAGACTGCCGATGAAAATTATGATTCTGAATCCGACACAGAAGAACCACCATTCGAGAAAATCACCATCAACACAGATTATAAGATCAAAACATCTCTCGAAGAACCTTCTACGAATCTCGAACTCAAACCTCTTCCTTATAACATGGAATACGTATTTTTGGAAGAACCATCTTTTCTTCCTGTGATCATATCATCTCAACTCTTTGCTCAAAACATAAGCAAACTTATATTTGTCCTAAAAAACATAAAGAAGCATTTGCCTGGAAAACAATAGATATTCCTGGTATCTGTCCATCGTTCTGCAAGCATAAAATACAACTTCTGGATGACAAAAAACCAGTTGTCCAAAAACAGCGAAGGTTAAATCCAAATACGCAAGAAGTTGTTAAGAAAAAATTTGTGAAACTCTTGGATATCGGTATTATTTATCCAATTGCTGATAGTCCTTAGGTTAGTCCTATTCACTGTGTACCAAAGAAAGGCGGTATTACTGTAGTCACAAACGAAAATGATGAACTTTTCCCAACAAGAACCGTTACGGGTTGGAGAGTATGCATCGATTACCGTAAACTCAATGAAGCAACCGTAAAAGATCATTTTCTTTTGCCGTTTATGGATCAAATGTTGGAAAGACTCGTAGGAAATAAATGTTTATGTTTACTCGATGGTTTTTCTGAATATTTCCAAATCCCTATCGATCCTAATGATCAAGAAAAAACAACATTCACATGTCCTTTTGGTACATACGCTTATAGGCGAATGCCTTTCGGATTATGTAATGCTCCAGCTACATTTCAAAGGTACATGTTGACAATCTTTCATGATATGATCGAAGAATCTGTCAAAGTATTCATGGATAATTTCTCTGTCTTTGGAAACTCTTTCGAAAAATGCCTAAACAACCTAGATAAAATGCTCCAGCATTGTAAAGATGATCATCTTGTCCTTAATTGGGGAAAATATCACTCTATGGTCAAATAAGGAATTGTACTTGGATACAAGGTGTCCGACGCAGGACTTGAAGTCGACAAAGCAAAAATCGACGTAATCTCAAAACTTTCACCCTCTACTAACATCAAAGGTGTTAGAAATTTTCTAAGACATGCCAATTTTTACAGAAGATTTATAAAATATTTCTCAAAAATTGCCCGACTATAACTAAGCTGCTTGAAAAAGATACTCTGTTCAAATTCAATGATGAATGTTAAAAAGCATTTGAATTATTAAAAGAGAAACTTACATGTGCTCCTGTGATCGTAAGCCCAAACTGGAATCTTCCATTTGAACTTATGCGTGATACAAGTGATTTCGCAATCGGAGTTGTCTTAGGTCAAAGAGATGGTAAATACTTCCACCCAATCTACTTCGCAAGCAAAACTCTCATCCCAACTTAACAAAAATACACCGTAACCGAGAAAGAACATATGGCTGTATTTTTTGCATTCGAAAAATTCAGATCCTATCTTATACTATCAAAAACTATTGTTCACACTCATCAGTCGGCTCTTAAACATTTGTTTAAAAAAACAAGACGTAAAACCCCGTCTTATTCGATGGATTCTACTTCTACAAGAATTCGATATAGAAATCAAAGATAAAAAAGGTGCAGAAAATGTTGTTGTCGATCACTTATCTAGGATTAACAATAACGAGTCAAGTGATGACAGTGAGGTTGACGACAACTTTCCTAGAGAAACCCTTATGGAAATTAACACCAAAAATGAACCATGGTTCGCAGACTTTGCAAACTATTTGGTAGGTGATATTATACCATAAGGGATGACGTACCAACAAAAGAACAAATTCTTCTCTAACATTAAACACTACTTTAGAGAGGAACCCTACCTCTTCAAAGTATGTTCTAACGGTATGATCAGACCTTGTTGTTAGTGCAAATATTACGATATTTAATCTATACGATCTTTTTATGTTTTGGTGATGACAAACATGTGACTTGTAATACGTAACATAAAGTGCGCAAGTTACTCGTAATCACAAATTATCAATGCATACTTGTATCCACATCTCTCGACGTCTCAAGTCTACATCAACACCGACACTTGTTTGCACCCGACGTAAATCACGTAAGGTATGTACAAACAACATTAAACTTGTAGGATGATCAAAGAAATAAGTTTTTGTCTTACACTTTATATTTTTATAAATATAACAAAACTATTTCTCAAAAATTATTTAGACAAATTATTTTTGAATTATAAAGAAATGTTTTATTTGGTAATTATTTTGAATTTCAAAATCTGGTCATTTCCCTCCTAAAATAAGTGTCACTTTTACCAGACAAGTTTGTCACCACAAAAAGACAAAAACATGAGCGTCTGTCGGGGCGGCCCCCTTAAATATGGCGGCCCCTTTGGCGGCCCCCTCATATATCTGGGACCGCCGTCTCTTGACAGGCTGTTTTTCAGCTCCTATAAATAGTGGGTCACCTCCAACTATTTTCATAACCCTTTTGCATGAATTTCTTTCAGTTCTTTCTCTCTCTAGATCTCACTAAATCTTTCTAAACCTTTGATTATTTCACTTGTTTAATCTTGTTTAAATGTGATCCAATCTTTTATCCTTTCATTATTCCCTCAAGTGCAAGAGAAGAACTTTCGTCATCGTCAAGATACGAAGTTATGTAGTCTAGTTAGTTCATTTGTAACATATGTTACATATAAATCGAGTCCATGTCTTCCAATCTTTAATAGTGTGTAGACCCGAATGGTGTGTACATTCGGAAGGATTGATTGTGGGTTGGTTAGTATTTTGGGCCTTAAAATATATTAGTGTAGTGGTAGATTAGTTCTAGCTAAGATTAGGACTCGACATTTAGCTTAGTGTCGAAAAATATTTTAAGCGACGCGGTTTATGTGTTTAGGCCATAAAACACAAGGTTTGTTATGTTGGGCCATAAAACATAACGGGTTTGGTTGTACCCGAAGAAGGACTCGACATCTAGCTTAGTGTCGGAAAATAATGTAAGCATTGGTATAAGGTTTTCTCCGCCGAAAGGGAGCTTGTTGATTAGTGAAGTAACTCTCGAGTTGGATACTCGGGGAGTGGAGTAGGGCGAAGAGGAGCTTCGTGACCGAACCACTATAAATCACCGTGTCGGTTTGCATTTTCTTTTACCTTTCGCTTTACTTATTTCTTTACATTTACCGCTTTACTTTTATACTTGCATTATGCTTATGATCGTGTGAATGGTTATGTATATATTGTTAGTTAAGGTTGTGTAGCTCTTTGTATTAAACATTGTGAGTGTGGATATATTGGTAGAATATGTGTTAGGTATTGTAAATCCATTATCAACACTTCTCATATTATGTCAAACTTGATTGGTGATTTGATACAAAAGATCTAGTCCGAAAACCTCTTCTGGAGGCGGTCCCATAAATCAGGCGGCCCCCTGATATACTTGGCGGCCCCCATATATATATGGGACCGCCGGTAGAAGAGTGATGTTATAATTGATACAAAAGATTTAAAGTTTTTTAAAAGGAAACATATTCACCCCCTCCCCCTCTACGGTTTTCACAATTGGTATCAGAGCCACGTCGCTCTAGTTTTCAAAACAAATGATTTTTAAAATAGAGTATGATCCATGTATCAAATTACCCATTAAGGGGGATTAAATATGAAAAGTGTTTTGTTGTTTGATTCGTACTAGTTTTGTTATTAAATATACTTCGTATACTAGCTTGAAGGAAAATTTTCTCAAAAGAACTTGGAAGTGTCAACTTATGTTTGTCTAAGTCGTAAGAGTAGAAATGATGTCTAAAACACGAAATTTATGTGCTGGAACAACTTTTTAAAGTCGTATGTTCTACAGTTAAGTCACAAAATGATTTTAAACAAAAAACGTGTTTTGGGGTCTCTGGTGGCGGTCCCATAAATGTTAGGGCGGCCCCCAAATATATCTGGAGGCCGTCACATTTATGGGGGCTGTCTGTGTGTTTCAGCAAAATTTGGCAAACTTCGAAAAATCATATAAAATTAACCGTAAGTCCGTAGAAGTCGTGCCACCCGCCATTTCAAAGATAATTGAGTCTATTTTTATTTAAAAATACTTCCAAGTCTTCATTCTAAACTTAAATAAGTCATAAATGAAAAATACTACATAGTGGTCAAAACTTTGAGTTCCGTTTTAACGTAAAACTTGTATTTTATATTTTCCTTTGAGTCGGGCAATTCTAATTGATATATATTTGAAAAAAAGTGTATTTGTCCTTTCAAAATGTTGATCTTAATTAATATTTGAAATGGGGAGGAACTCTTTTATTTTCAAATCAAATCAAGCTAAGTTACATTGTTATATCTAATACACAAAACAATGACGAATATTCTTATGTGTATGCTAGATGATTATGTGTTTACTTTTGTTTCATCTTGGTTAATAGATTTTAATAAGTGATCATTATTATTTGTAATTGAGCTAATTATATATCTAAACACATGTGCCATGTATGCTATTTGTATGTTACTAGTTTTCGGATTATGCCTAATAGGAATTACGCTAGATTTCTTGCGTTAAGTTGCAAAATTATTTATGCATTGCATATAGGCACAAATCACTATATTTACAAGTGTTACATGAACATCTTGTAGATCATTTTGAGTGTATTAACCTACTTAGGAATGAGAGTTTAATTGTTTGTCATGTGTGTGGAAAAATAGTGTCCTAAGATCATATGTTAAAACCCATCATTAATATATTTCCAACACATTATCTCTCTTCCAACAAAATGTCTAAATATTTTCATCATCTTGCGTTGTTTGACCTCGGGTTGGTTAAACAAAATAAAAGATTGTATTAATACATTGGTAATTAAGTAAAAGAAAATATATTTTTTTAAACTTTGCTTGTGCTTGCATTGTTCTAACACACACACATAATTATATTCTTTTTATAAACGTATAGTATTTTACAAAAGATGTGTGTTGTATTAAAATGGTTAGAAAAATCATTCATATACTAATAAAATGTCAAAAACTATGCATACTATGCATAACAACAAATAGTTTTTCGCACACGCAAAATATATGACAATCTTGAAGTAAGAAATTAACTGGTCATTATTCATCAACCTCACACTTACAACTAGTCTTAGGATTAGTGGAACACACTATGAAAATCTTTATTTGTCTTTTTTTAAAAGAGTGTTCGTGAGGGTCAAGAAAGATTTCGAATATATATATCAACTCATTATTCAAACTATGATTGATGTTATTATCGAATCTAATTGACAAGTTTTCGAGTATGGACAAGAAATCGGATTCTTATTTGTCTAGCTTTAAGATTATATCAAAATATAACAAGAGATATTATCTTAAACCTACATACTCAATCACACTCGATTGATATGAAAATAACGACATCCCTTTCCAAGACGATAAGAATATGCATCGGATCATAACTCACACTTGTGTAGATGATGTCATATTGAGTCTACTTGTCTGATAGTTGTGTTCTAAATATTTAGAAAAATATGCATAAAATACACAATGAATTAGGATTGATGACTTGAATGTTTTGTCCAAAATATTCAAGTAATTTACCTTGCAATGCAATTGGTAAAGTCTTCATCTCCGAAAAGCCAAACATGAGCAAATGCACAACATATGTAACTTTGCTCAAACAATTCAAAAGCACAACTCAAAACTCAAACTATCTTCTCATCAAAACTCTCTCTTACTTTATCAAATAAGCATAATATTTCTTCTTCACCAAATGAGAACCCTTTAACCATCTAAGGTTAGGATTAGGAAGAATTGAACATATTCCACAAACCATTTTTGTGCTTTCTTTCAATAGGTGATCGTAAGAGGATTTTGAATATGAAGATGATTATTATTCAAACGATAATCAATCTCACTATTCAATCTAATTACAAAATTAGAATATAAACATGAAATCGAGACTAGGATTTATCTAGATTACGGAAATATCAATCAAATGACCATAGATATTTTCCCAAGTCTACATGTTTAACCATCCTTGGTTATTACATGAAATCACGAAGTCGATTGCAAGTGAACAAGATTAGTCATCAAATTGTAACTCACACTTGCAATGAAGATGTTTCATTGAGTCTAAAGTGTTCAAATGTTGTGTTATTAGCTATGGTCAAATTATACATGTTAAACTTGTAACAAGCAGGAGGGCATGCGTCGGTGTGGTGTCATCCACACTTTCCGCAGTAAGGTAATTTGCCAGCGTAAGAACCTTGCCCGACTGTAAACACCCTTGCTGTCTCTGGGCGTTTGTTCGGGTTAGGGTTACTAGTGTTGTTGGGGTTGTAGTGATTTCTGTTCCATTTTCGTTTGAAACCAAAGTTTTCTCCTAACTCTTAGAATACTTGGTACATCAACCCTTGAGCCATTTC
>BQNB010154350.1:0-15530 GCA_026074375.1 Tanacetum coccineum | reverse complement strand
AAAAGATAAAGGCTCAAGATCAAGATCACAAAGCATGAATGAACAAAGCCATTACAAACAAGACAAGACCAAAAACAAGGCAAAGCATAAACGTAAAAAATCATATCTTCAACGTTAGGGGAGACAATGATAAATCAAAGCAAACTCCTATAAGAATGTCATCAGTGGTACGGAGGAGTTTAAAGAAAGAGACCTCAACATTGGGGGAGACTGTCATCCTTAATTATATTAAGTCAAACAAGAATGTTATCGGTCTTATAAAATCAAACTAGGCCTTGTATTATAATAGGTTAGTCGGGTTCAACAAGCTTAGATTGTAATCTAATATTGTCTGTGTTTCGGGCTCAAAGCCCAATTTATGCCAAGCCCGGCCCAAGTTACAAGCCCACACGCCTACTAGAAAGGCTTGGGTATAAAAGAAACCCTCTCCACACATGAAGAGGGTGTTGGTTGCATTTCTTTCACTTGTAACTCACCATTCTCTCTCTAATCTAACATTCCTAGTTCTTTCTCTTTTCTTTTCTTTCTTTCATAACTGGCTCATCTAAGAGCTTATTTGGGTTTGCTTATTGTTGTGAAGGATTAAGTTATAAGACCAAAAATATCATACCCAACAACAGCTTAATTCATGACGATTCTGAAGTCATAAGGTGGTTAGGTTAGGCATTAGTCCTATGATCCAGCAAGAACCGGAGGGATCTACCTAAGGACACTCTATAGTTAGAAATAGCAATCCTTAGGTATGATTGGAGATGAATGAGTATAAGGGAATAATGCCGATTAAGATTGAGCTAACACTGGAACAGTCACAACAAGGTGTTAGTAATGACGTCTTGGTAAGCATTAAAGGGGTTGAAGAATGAAAAAGAAATGTATGGATAAAAGGTGAAAACAAAGAAGCCCTCCCTACACCTTAGGCAGAAACTGGGTCAATACATAATCTATCGGTTTTCACAAAGATGAATTCTGATATTAAAGACGACATCATGGATCCAGTGATGTAACGCACAACCCTCCCCATCCATTCAGGATTCTCTTAACAGAAACTTGTCTCATTTTTCATAGAGATACACACGACTTCTATTAACTTTCTCACTCCAAGTTAGTTAATATTGAATAGGTGGCAGTCTGCTCCAGCCTCCGATTACTAAAACCAAAACGCACTAATCGAGTCTAGATCCAAGGGATCAATAAAATAAATCTCATTAGGACACATTCCATTACAAACCTAAACCTAATTGATAAAATATTATTGATTGTGTTTTGTATTACATAATGAAGATTGGCTATGTATATATACTAAATACAGAGCAAAATAAGTCAAGCAATCCGCAAACCGAAAACATAATGGAACCCAAACCACAATTAGGTTGGGGGCGAATAATCAACATCCCAAACGGTCAACAGTCAACATCCAAATAGTCATACGTCAACAGTCAACAGTCAAAATTAAACAATAACCTTAAGCCATCTAATACTCCACACCGCAGTTATTCAGAGCGGCAGACTTTCGAACGGACAAACTGTTGAAAGTCGCTTCTTCTAATCTTCTTCTGTCATCTTCGTGTTTCATTGTTGAACGGATCATAACTGATTTTGCGCATAGTATGATTTATCGCTGCAGCTTCCTCCCTTTTGCGTGACGTTTTTTTTTACGTTATGGCTTGCTTTGCCTTAGATAGGAACAACAATTTTACGACCAACTATTTGCGAAAAAACGACAATCATCTCCGGCGGTAAAACAAAGAGTAATGCTGATGACACAATATTTTTGTTGATGGCTAAATCAACATGTATGAGAAGTGTTATGACGGCTATAGTTTTTGGTTTTCTAGGGTTTTTATTTGAATTGGATAAAAAGACTATTAAAACACAAAATTATAAAGCGAAAAAAAGTAAATAGGTCGGGATCCCTCCGAATCATCGACGAGTAGCCGATGACCGGAGGACAACTATTTTGTGTTGGGTTAGAACCTAAAGCTCTGATACCATGTAAAATAGCAAAGATAATATATTATTGATTGTGTTTTTGTGATTACATAATGAAGATTGGCTATGTATTTATACTAAATACATAGCTTAATAAGTAAGCAATCCAAACCCTAAAACATAATGGACCCAAACCCACAATTAGGTTTGGGCCGAATAAGTCAACAGTCAACGGTCAACAGTCAACAATCAACGGTCAACAGTCAACAGTCAAATTAACATAACTTAGCCATCTAATATTCAAGTCAAAGACATTATTAAGGAGAGACAGATGAAGATTACTTGAAACATAACCTCGCAACAGGGATGATAACAGTTGGAATTAATAGATTACGTAACGGTTTGAAGAGATTTAAGGGTTGGCAATACCCTAATGATCTGTTACTATTGAAGATATACAACTGAACTTAACTCTTATATAACTTATTAATTAATTTTTGGAATAGGTTTTTGTAAGTGAAAAATAAATATAAAAAAGTCCTTAAAAAATCTCTAAGTGAGTTTAGGCGGGATAATTCAATAAAGCAAAATGGCGGGACAAAGTGTCTTTCGAATTAAAGTCTACCTAAGTATGAGTTGGTGAAAGAAGTGAACAGTTGGCAGAACTGTTCACAAAAGTATGGGCGGGATGTTTCCAAGAATGGACGTGCATTAAATGCAGACGTACTTCAACCACAGGATTCTTGACACGTCCCACCTACCTCCACTAAGGGATCAACCTCGTATCACTATAAATAGGGAATGTCTTGAGTAGTAAATGCTATCACTTATATTGTTGTCGTTATTATAGTGCATTTACTACTTTGTCGAACTTACACAATAGTCAGCTGATCCTATCAGCGGGTCTATATAAGTTCGCTTGTAAACTTGATAATCTATCAAGTTTACTTGTTCCATAAGAGTATCTTACCCCCATATTTTTTATTGTCATTCAACAAGTGTGATCCATAACACTTTGTAATACTTTGATTCATATCAAGAAAGCATTACACGATTGAAAAGTTATATCTTGTGTTGCATGTTTACTTTTGTGTTGTATATTTTCGATATATACGTGTTAATTGGGATTTCAATTGGTATCAGAGCGGTTTGATTTATAAAGTTGTTTTATAAACTGTTCAAAGTTTTTAAAATCAAGATCCAATCATGTCTGGAACTATTCCTCCTCCAATTCCTACAAATTAGGAATACTGGAAACACCAATAGGGTAGAAAATGTCTTTGAACCTGACAATGCCAACAATAATGGTACAAACAACGTTACCAATAATTTTGTTGGTGAAGATGATCTCCCCTAACTTCTTGATTCTAGGGGAGGCTCTCATGTCACAAATGTCCCACAACTTGATGTGGAAGATTTCACGAGTTTGAAAGATAGGTTTTTAGTCTACCTTAATGGAATGAAACCTTTTATTTTTGAAATCTTAGAAAATTGATCATTTATTCAAAAATATACTGCTTCTACACCTGAAAACTTTCTACCTAAACCTCAAAAGCAATGGACTGCTACTGATAGAAAGCTTGCTAATCAAGATAAGAGACTGAAAAGTATCATTATCTCATGTCTTCCAAATGACACAATGAAAGTTGTCATCAAATGTTCCACTACTAGAGAGATGTGGAATGATTTAATTCTAAATCATGAGGGACCATCTGAAATAAGAGATACCAAGATTGCAGCTCTTAGACTAAAATTCAATGCTTCTAAAGCACTTAAAGGTGACAAAGGTGAAAGAAACCTACAGCAGGCTGAAAATCTTGCTAAATGAACTTGAGAACAAAGATGTTAAAATTCCTCAAGCTAAAGTAAATGTCACGTTTGTTAACAACTTACCAAAGAAATGGGTAAGTATGAATCAGACTCAAAGAGCTAATAATTATATCAAGAATGATAGTCTAGCTACTCTTTTTGGTAAATACAACTATGAAGAAGAGTTAATTGATCAAATCTATGAGTTTGAGACTAAGAGATTTACCATTCTGACCTCTATATTAAAATCTTTGATTTCTAACACTTATACTCAGGACAATGACTCAGATGTAGAAGAGGAGACTAAGAGCAACAGTAAGTTCTTGGTTGACCTAAATGCTTCATGACAAAGCACTTCTAGCAAATCAGAAGAGATTCTACAAAAGATCAGGAAGAGTTGGTGCTAACAGAAACCCATGAATAAATCAAATGAAACGTGCTTTGTATGTGGGAAACAAGATCATTTTCAAAAAGATTGTCCAACCAATAAAACATCCTCACCATCTTATCCTTCTTCAAACAAAACCTACAACAAACCCAAATTTTACACAAAATCATCTTCATCACATCAGCAAAATAAAAATGTTGATAATGGTCAAAAGGACTACAGGGTTAAATACAAAGCTTTTAAAGCTGAGTTTGCCTTTCTTACCTAAAGGATTGATGTTGTGACAAAGAACAAAAGTAAAAAAGGGTTGGTAGTTGAGCCTTTTGACTAGGATGAAGAATCTTTATCTTATGAAGATGAGGGTGTTACAAGGGTTAAAGCATTTATGGCTATTGCTGAGGATGAGCAACTTGTGGGAAAGACTGATGTTGGTGAGGTCAATGGGTTGAAATCACCATGAAAAAGGTACTAAGACTTCTTTCTATGAATGATGGTAATGAAAGGAAACATGTTTCGAATTATACAATTATAGACCTCCACTATGTGAAAGATCAGAGGAAAAACTTGCTCAACAAGTTCAACTCTCTTAAACAAGAGTTGTCCTTATGTAAATATGAACTCATTGACTTTAAAAATACCAAAGTTCAAAACCTTGCCCTTCATCATGAGATTACTAGGATAAATCAGAAAAATGAATCTTTGAAGGATGAAATCTCTGACTTAAAGAAAGTCATTGAGAGATAGACCTCTATTAAAGTCACCCTATATCAATTGCTCACCGAGCAAGTCCCTAGTAACATTGTTCGTGCACTGGGTGGAAGAGGAAAACGAAAAGAAACAATCCCCTCAAAGGGTGTTTTGTTCACTAAGGGTGAGAACTCTCCTTCTAAGACTTCACTTGATGTCACCTCTGACACTGAGTTTGTGAATGATAATCAACAACCCTTACCTCCTCTACCTAAACTTTTAGGGGCTGAGCCCGTTGGTACATCAAATGATGTCATATCACATGTTGACTTGATTCAGATCTCCATGCTCTTTGATAATACTAAACATATCACTAAAAAGAAATTAATTATCATGTATGTCAAGAAAATTTCTAAAACCAAGACACCCTCTATCCTTGACCATAGTCCTGAAAAGAAGGCTAACTCATCCACTAAGCAACTTCTTCTTACTATGATGAAAGAAGTAAAATGACTAATAGAACATATTAAACCTTCATTAGATAACTCATCATCTGTCTCTCAAATAGGGAGTTCTAAGTTTGGAAAGGGAAAACAAAAGGCTAAAATTGAGCCTTGCAAAACACCGTGGTTTCAAAAATCACCTATCAGAGGATTGTTATAATAAACCGCAGTGTTCCATTTGCCAATCCACAAACCATCTGACTAAACAACACCCTTAACAAATTGTTGTAAAGAGGACCTGAATCAGCTAAAAGCTCAGAAACCTCAGGCTACCTCTTGAAGAAAGGCTCTTAAGATTCCTAAACCCTTCATACTTTGCAAGTATTGTGGGTTCATTAGCCACCACTCTAATGATTATAGATATTACCCTAGATGTAACATATGTGGTAGTATTGCCTATGAACTATCTGACCGTGCCAAGAGAGTCACTCACAACAACAGGAGACCAAGGATTGCTAATCAACGATCCAATGAACCCATTGAAAAAGTGGGTTCATAAAAGAAACTAATATGTTTCAAATGTTTGTGCATGATTACTTGAAGAGATATGTATGGTATCTAGATAGTGGTTGTTTTAGACACATGACATGGGTTAAACAACATCTTCACAAATATTTAAAGGAGTCAAGTCCTAAAGTGGTATTTGGGGATAACTCTTCAGGTGACACAAAAGGATATGGCTCAATGAAGTGCAATCGAATCACATTCACCATGGTTGCTTATGTGAATGGTCTGAAACATAATTTGATTAGCATCAACCAGTTATGTGATGCAAATTTCAAAGTTTTTATACAGGGAACATACCCACTTGAGATAAAATATATCAAAAGTGAATGACATAACAGGGGGTCTTCAACGATCATAATGATAAGTCTTCCATCAAAGCATATGTTAATTAAAATAAACTGGTAAAAATGTTTATTTTTATCTTACGATTTTCTCGTGTTTTGTCGATAACAATTCATAAAATCATTACACGTAAAAATCTAGAATGCACAAGTCTTAGATTAATTCAAAACCATTCATACTTTTTTCACATACTCTTTTTTAAAGCAATTTAAGATTTTTATTTTGGAAATCATGTAAATAATATTTGAAATAGTTTACATCATAGGTGACTACCTCTCTATATCTTTGGCAAATCTACCAAGATTACACAAAATATTTCAAGATTTGGCAATCTAAAATTTGGATTTTGTATCAGAATGCCGGTTCCATCATTTTACACTAGCCGGTTCCTTTTGGTAAAAGGAACCACCTAGATCCGGGCTACAGGGCATGCCGGTTCCATGTGTTTACACTAACTGGTTCCCTTCTACAAAGGAACCGGTGGAACCGCGCTATAGTGCAGTTTTTGCCTATAACTACCAAGCCTTTCTCATGTTTTACTGACTCATTTATCTCATTCTTATCTCTCATATAATCTGAATTATCTCTCATTTTTAGCTCTAGTTAATCTTATACATCATTTGTAGGTAATTCTCTTAGTAGAAGAAATTGCTAAAATAGCATACGAGACGATCAAATTCAAGCAACCTTGTTTCTCATCTCAATCATCTTATCAAGATCACTTTGTTGTATCATATCATTTAGTAGTTATAGTATCATTAATCATCCTTGTAAAAGAAGTGTGAGAGCATTGGGTTGATTCCACCTTTATTAAAATTCGGTATTTAGCTTTGTACCGTTAAAAGGGTGTAAGCAACGTTGTGAGGCTTCTTAGCCGGTTAAAGGAGATCTGTAACTAGTGTTTATGAACTCTCGAGTAGGTGACTCGGGGAGTGAAGAAGGGCAAGGAAGGTGTCCTTGTATCCGAACCACTATAAACGCTTGTGTCTCAGTTTTATCTTTTTTACTCTTTATTTAGTTTACTTGCATTTTATACTTACTTCATATATCATACAAACATCAATATCATCAACTTTACATAAACTAAAACTAATTTTTTTTAAATCTAATTTTAAACAGCAAAACTATTCATCCCCCATTCTAGTTTTCCACAATTAGTATTAGACCAAAGTTACCAAAGTTTTTTAAATATATTGTATTTTAAATCTTTAAACGATAATATGGATTCGGAAAACTACAAAGAGGGTCAATCTATGCAAAAACCACATCTCTTTGAGGCTAATTGTTTTATACATGGGAAAAATAGGTTTGAAACCTATGTGATGTCAAAAGATATTGATATTTGGCATGTTATAGTTTATGGTGATTACAAGCCTACCATTAAAAATAAGGATACCGTAAAGGAAGACAAAATTCCTTATGAGAAATTAGAAGAGACTCACAAGAAAATGCTTTCTAAAAATGATGAGGCAAAAATGATTTTATACAATGCTTTACCAAAAAGGGAATATGAAAGAATTTTCATGTGTAAAACCGCTAAAGATGTTTGGAACTCACTTATAATTACTCATCAAGGTAACAAACAAGTTAAAGATAATAAAATAGACTTGTTTGTTCAAATATAACACCCCGTGTTTTAGGGACCCATTTGACTCCCGTCAATAAATCGCTTGTAATTTTTAGTATTGTACGTGTTTGCTTTTAAATCGTAAACGTTAAGTTAAATCGCGTAAGCTAAAAATGATCATTCAATGTAAACGGGCATCAAACGATTAAATGTTTACATCAAGCAAGTGTTAAGTAATTATTTTGAGGATAATTATTAACTTTGTTCATTTTATTTTTATTGGTTACGTAAAGTGTTTACGTTTCGCGATAAAATACGTTTAGGCATACCCAGAACCACCAAAACTTTTCTACGCTTCAACAAATACCCACAATTGTACCCAATACCCAAAATTTACTAAATATCATCATATATATCATACCATGGCCGGATTCATAGAGATATACACAAGAAATTATCTCAAAGTCTTGCAACTTGCTATGTACATTTAACAACTAGTAAAGACTTATGACTTTTACAAGGCAAGACCATACCTTGACCAAGAAGACTTCCATGTTTTGCTCATCTTGTCTCAAGAATTCCATGTACACCTTTTTGACTAGTCTTTGATACATATAAGTCTAGTATACCAAGAGAGATAACACATACACTTCAACACTTAGCCAAAAATCAAAACTATCTCCTTTTTTTCTCTCTTTTAGGCTACGGCAAACAAACACCCCTTTTATATAATCCATAGCTTGATTTTCTAAGACCATACAAGCACTCATACATCATTCCTATGATAACCTAAGATGTTTTGAATGATTGGTTAAGCATTTGCAAGGTTTAATCAAGTTATTGCAAGATTAGGGTTTCTATTTGGATTAGGGCTTCTTGGTTGTGAAAGCTAGGGTTTAAAGTCTAAACAAGGGTTTAGAGCATATATCTCACCATCATACATCACTCTAAGGTTATATAAAATCCCTTAACTTTTCAAATTTTCATGATTATATGTGTAATAGGATAGTTATATAGCAAAATCCACCATTTGTACTTTTTTAACATGTAAAAAGAGTTTTTACTTTTGATCATCATTTTGTACCATTTTTCATAGTTATGTTGATTGTTAATACCATGATATAATAGGATTATAAGTATTGTAACATGTTGGTTAAGTGTAAAAATGTATATGTATAAACTTGTAGTTAAAAGTTACTTAAGGAAAGTTATTGATTTCATGTGATGTAAATGACTTGTTAAGAACTTGTGATCTGGAACATTTGGACAAATGATGGACCTATAGAGATATTATATTTACGAATATATTTGTATAAAGAGTTTTGTAATGGAACTGTAACAAATGATCAAACTAAAAAAGTACAAAATCTTAAGGTTTAAAAAATGTTATTATGAAAAACATCCAAACTTTCTGTTTTAATTCGACACATGACCTGTTCATTTTATATTTTTATAAAATATTACGTCTCATGACGATTCCAAAAAGGAAAGAAACTTGAAAAACGGATTAATAACAAAAAAGATACGTAATTTAAACGCGTTATAATTTTTTTTATAAAAACAATTTATAAAATACTACTGATATGTAAGGTTTATTATTTTTCTCAGATCACACATATTTTTAGGATTTCAAAATGATAAGAATCATAATTTTTCAATTTATAACGAAGGAGTTATGAATTACACGAGTTATATACTTAAATTATAAAAAATACTTTTAAAAAACAATTTTTATAAAGTTACTGAGTTCCATAAACCAGATTTATACATTTTGAAAACATCATTAATATGAATAGAACTTTATATAACAAGAACGTACTCGAAAGTATCGCTTAAAAACGACTATAATACCTAATAAAATACGACATTTACGGGTTTTACGACAACTAAAACTATAAAAATAACTTTATAACTGACGTGAACAGTAAAAAGTACTGTTCACCGGTAGGTAAAAAATATGAAAATGTAATGTTTTGATAACTCGTTTTAATATGAAAGCGTGGACATAAGAAACGTAAGAAACAGGCTTAAAACGAAGAAATTGTGTCGCTTTTACTATCGAACTATTTATAAACGTTTTAACTTTATTAACACGATTTCACTAAAACGATTAGATGGTGATTAGATATATAGAAATATACATGGTAGTAGTTACCCAATGTGATTAGTACTATACCGACCTATATTGGATTAGATTGCAGCTCTTCATAGCGTGACGATTTTATGTGAATATACTTGATATACCTCACAATCAAGGTGAGTTCAAAAGCCCTACGTTTTTACATGATTTGTTTTATAAGTTTTTGGAGTGAGAAACAGGCACGTTTTATATTAGACACAATATTGATCAAGTAGATAAGTTTATTAACAATAATGATAACGTGTTGCCTAATACGATAACCCAAGTTGAGCCCGTAATCATGAACGACATTAGTGGATTGAGCGCGAATGTTATGAATAGATCTATTGGAAAAAATTGACATCCCATCTCGGGTGATTAGCATATCACAGGGCAAACCGAACGTATACCAGTCGAAACAAAGGATGATAGTTTGCAGGTATAAACATCATCATGGGTAATGTAGGCCATTTATATGGTATTCATTTATGGACGACTTATGTCATGAGCTAGAGCAACATAATTATATTTAAATTAATGTCTGCCATCGATGCATTATCATACACTTGGAAATCTTGTTGGATCCTACCATATACGATTTATCAACCTATGAATCACCAACCTTATGTTGACGTTTTAAAAGCAATGTTTTTCAGGAGTCAAGAAAAAGCACGAGGTGCAAGGGTACATTTGGTGGTTTTTGATTTGGATATCATGCATTAAGATTATTGTCGCATTACATTTTTATATCTATAATGGGCTAGAATTTCCTTTGTATTTTGAACAAGTAAACATGTAAGCTTCGGGCTTTGTAAACAAATCCTTTGTTAAAAATCCAATGTATCGTTTTTAAAAACGACTTTTTGGTCGTTCAATATATATCTGTGTAATTGAATTTATGAGTAAGCACGCCCCAGACCTTATATCCGATGCGACCCAATTTGGGGGTGTTACATATGGTAATCAAGAGCAAGGTTTTATAGAGAACCAGGTCAAATGTTTTTGCTGGACTAAAAACCGTTTTCCAAACAATTGCATTCATATAAATGGGTTTTACACAGGGGGGGAAGGACATCACATACATAACACTAGTTGTTGCATTAGTTGGTTGGACTAGATGCATTCATGATTGATATACATGTTATGATATAAATGTATATTACTATAAGGGTCTTATATTAAATACTAATATAAGCTATTTTGGATTTTTCAGATACAGTCATGTCAGATTCAGATGAATTAGGGGTCACACACTCGGAGATATCTAGTCCGTTTGAGGACTTATCAGACATTGATCTACCGTGAATTTGTTGAGACCTGAGCACGAGGGACCTCACCTGGATGCTAGATGACCCATATGGGTGCAGGTCGCCTTACAGGCCCCGCATCACCAGACTAACATACCTGGCCCGATGAGCCACATCACCAACCCACCTACTAAGATTTTGTCCCATAGCCGTTATAAAGTCCCTAGTATATTCAAGGAGGACGAGGTGTTTCCTGGACTTGAGAGCAATATCACTGCCTGCAAGCTTCGCCCAACCTACTCTCATTCTAAAAAAACCAAATTATGTTTTGGAGTCCATCCAGAGGCTTACCCAAAGAGGATGAAAGACGAGGACCAGAGGAGGATCCTGTCGATTATCCTGTCGACGGAGGAGATGACGGCGATGACGAGGATGAGTCATCAGAGGATGATGAGGATGATGATGAGGTTGACATCGAGGCCCGACGATGACAGAGGGATGAGGAGCACCGCGCTCACTGCTGACATCTTGCGGTTTGTTGCTTTAAAAAACCAGCTGCTGATCAGTGCCCCATCTGCGGAGGAGACCAGAGCAGTTCGAGACCTATGAGTCAGCGGCACACCACCACATACCCTGCAAACGTAAAGACAGCTAGGAGTTTCTATCCAGGTCCAGTACGTACACCAGTATGTCCGATGTAGAGGTTGCCGGACTACTGCTTATAGTCTACTCTAACCATCATCCACCGCTCTCCCCATGGTCATCACCACTTCCCCATATACCTTCTCCACCACTACCCTCGATACCATCTCCATCACTACTAGTATCACCACTACTACCAGTATCATCACAAGTGCTTGTGTTATCTCCATTACAACCTGCTAGTCCTATTCGTTCGTTGGGCTATCAAGCTGCTATGATCCGGCTGAGAGCTGAGGCCGCATCTACTTCCCATTCACTACCATTACCACCACCCATCATACTCTCCCACGCCAGACAGATTGAACCAAACATCAGGGACATCTACCATTGCATTTACTTCTCTACGACCGTAGAGAGGACATACATGAGGTTACCTTATACCGGCCTCAAAAGAGGTAGTATCTCTCTTGGTCCGCATACCTAACGAGGTCGGAGAGAGCTCTATTCCTATGCTGTAGACATGCGGAGGTCCTTTAGGGCAGATAAGGTTCTTTATTGCCACCAATGGAAAAGGGAGATCAGGCGTGATCTAGAAGAGAAGTTGATATTGGATCACACTGACTCTTAGGATATCGTTGAATGCCATACAGGGGGACACCAGTAGTTTACCGATGAGACAAGCTTCTCCAGAAGGATGAAAACAAAGTTTGAGACAGAGGGTTAGGCCGGATACCGACGAAGTTTATATGAGAGTTAGACGATGAGCAGTGCTGGGCCGACAACTATTAGCTGTTCGGCTCAACATGTTGTTATAAGGATAGGCATGCATATGCCACTACTGCTAGACTCCTAGAGACCAGAGGCTATGGATGTCTAGAAGAGGCTTGGGGATGTCTATGGATACGAGTGATCTTAGCAGGCAAAGAAAAAGTTAATGTCGCTATGTAACACAGTGTTAGCTCCGCAGTCAACAATAAGAAGTTACAGTTCTCAATCGTAAGGAACCGACGAGTGATTACAAAGATGCTGGCGGCAGATTACAAGAGGAAGAAGCAGCTCATAGAGGCACTGAAGCTAATAAAGAGACTTCAAACTCAGATGGCAGTATTCGAGAGACAGCAGGGACCCGTCAAAGGTCCTCCACAGCTAGAGCTACCGGAGGAGGCTGGTAGCAGTTCCTAGATTTTCTTATGGCTAGTTATTTTGTACAGCCTACTAAGTATTACGGGTAACTCCCAGCTAGTATAACTTTAGGTTGTATATATTCTTTTATCTTGTAACCTAAACGTAGTGACGTTTGTATCTGAACCAATCATGTATTTTCCAATTATAAAATGGGATGGTGGTATTATGTCATGTCTATAATCGAATTTGTCGTGAATGAATGTCGATTTGGTATATCATTATTGATTACAATTCAGTTTGTATATTACACTGTTGATGTGATCACACGTTATTTAGCATGCCAAATATCATGTCCCATAGGTTATGATTTTAAGAAATCTACGAGGACGTAAATTTAAATATTTCTTGTGGATTGAAGAAAAATGGCACCAAAATAAACTAACGAGGTTAAACACAGCCCCAGAAATAACCAAACACCACATCTGTCACTAAATCCTACTTCAAGCACATGATTGATCTAGCGATACTGCCCGCTTTGGCACGCACTGTAAGCTAAACAAAGTACGAATGGCGAAGATAGCCATAAGTCGGGAACATGTGTTGAAGGATAGAACGAGCTGCTTGTGAATAGTACTTAACAGAACTTTCTCAAATTCAACCATGGAAACTTCAAAGGCACCAGAAAGGAGTTGCCGTCTATCTCCAATGGTTTGAAAGGATAGAGCTGTTTTCTACATCACAATTTACAGTTGAGAATCAAGTCAAGTTTGCTACTTGCACTCTCCATTCAGTTGCTTTAACATGGTGGAACACTCATGTCAAGACAGTTGGTCATGATGCCGCTTACGGTATGCCTTGGAAAACACTCATGAAAATGATGACTAACAAATACTGTCCTCGAAATGAAATCAAGAAACTAGAAATGGAGATTTGGGATCTGAAGGTGAAGGGTACTGACTTGACAAGTTATACCCAACGCTTTCAGGAATTGGCTTTGTTGTGCGGGAGGATGTTTCCTGAAGAATCTGATAAAATTGAAAAATATGTCGGTGGTCTTCCTGACATGATTCATGGGAGTGTAGTGGCGTCTAAACCAAAGACAATGCAAGATGCAGTTGAAATCGCAACCGAGCTAATGGATAAGAAAATCCGCACTTTTGCTGAACGCCAGACAGAGAGTAAAAGGAAGTTTGAGGACACCTCAAGGAACACTCAGAACCAACAACAACAACAACAACAGAACAAGAGGCAGAACACTGGCCGGGCCTACACTGCAGGATCTGGTGAGAAGAAGCCATACGGGGGATCTAAACCCCTATGCGCTAAATGCAATTATCACCACGATGGTCCATGTGCTCCTAAATGCCACAAGTGCAACCGAGTTGGCCATCTGGCCCGTGACTGTAGGAGTACCGCCAATGCCAACACTGCTAACAACCAGAAGGGCACTGGGTCGGGTCAGAAGCCTACTTGCTATGAGTGTGGAGTTCAGGGACATTTTAAGAGGGAATGTCCAAAGCTAAAGAACAACAACAACCGTGGTAACCAAGTTGGAGGTGGCAATGCTCCAGCCAAAGTGTATGCGGTAGGGCATGCGGGGACAAACCCAGACTCCAACGTCGTGACGGGTACGTTCCTTCTAAACAACCGCTATGCTTCTATCTTATTCGATACTGGTGCCGATAGGAGTTTTGTGTCTACTGCATTTAGCTCCCAAATTGATATCACACCAACTGCATTAGATCACTATTATGACGTTGAACTAGCCGACGGGAGAATAATTAGGTTGAACACTATCCTTAGGGGTTGTACATTAAACATCCTGAACCACCCATTCAACATAGACTTAATGCCCGTAGAACTTGGTAGTTTCGACGCTATAATTGGTATGGATTGGTTGGTAAAGTACCAAGCAATCATTGTGTGTGCCGAGAAGATCGTTCGTATCCCCTGGGGAAATGAAACTCTAATCGTTCACGGTGACGGAAGCAACCGGGGACACGAGGCTCGTCTGCACATTATCTCGTACACCAAAACACAAGAATACATGCTAAAAGGATGTCCAGTATTTTTGGCAAACGTTACTACAAAGGAGACAAAAGACAAGTCGAAGGAGAAGCGACTTGAGGACGTGCCAATCGTCCGGGATTTTCCTGATGTATTCCCTGAGGACTTGTCGGGTCTTCCTCCGACTCGACAAGTGGAATTTCAAATCGATTTGATACCTGGTGTTGCACCCGTAGCTCGGGCACCTTATCGATTGGCACCTTCTGAAATGAAAGAGTTGTCGGAGCAACTGAAAGAACTATCTGACAAAGAATTGAATAAACTAACGGTGAAGAACCGTTATCCGCTCCCAAGAATTGATGATTTATTTGATCAGCTTTAAGGGTCGAGTGTCTACTCGAAGATCGACCTAAGGTCGGGTTACCACCAATTGAGGGTTCGAGAAGAAGACATTCCGAAGACTGCCTTTAGAACTCGTTACGACCATTATGAATTTCAAGTTATGCCATTTGGTTTGACAAACGCACCTTCCGTATTCATAGACCTTATGAATCGGGTGTGCAAACCTTACTTGGATAAATTCGTGATCGTCTTTATTGATAATATTCTAATATATTCGAAGAACAAGCAAGAGCACGAAGAGCACCTTAAGCTAATC
>BQNB010154349.1:0-15530 GCA_026074375.1 Tanacetum coccineum | reverse complement strand
GGTGTTTGCTTGAAGAAAATATTAAACCAAGATCAGACTTACCTCCACTGCTTGTGCATCTTCGTGAAAGACAGCCCGAGAAACTTCATTATTTGGGTGTCTCATTTATGCTTACTAGGGAGTTATTTCGTTTTTGGAGGGTAAGTTTGCTCAATTTTACATATGCAAAGTTCCAGTTAAGTTATTTCTGATACTTTTCTTAAATGTTCAGACTATCCATTCTTTCTATTGCCCCCATTCTATCTTAGGATTCATACTGATTTTATTGTCGCCATTATGCTTTGTAATCAAAATTATCTGACTGGGGAGCATACGTGTATGTCACACCCCGAAAAAGGTGGAAACACGAGGCGTGACGGAGAATTGTTCATCATAACACAAGGCGTCAATATAGAGAAATCTAAATGCATTAAAACAAAGTGTCACAACGTTCTCCGACAACAAGCATGGACTTGCGCCAAGACAAATCAAGAATACATCATATAGTCTAGAATTATTACAACTCAACTCCCCAACATCGGAGTGATACAAGTCTTAGGATTTATCCACAAGCTAAACTGAAACAAAGTTCTCAAAATGCAAATCTTTCAAGATAAGATCCATGAAGGATACTCTTATATCTGCTAGAGCCTGATGTCCAGAACTCAATGATTATTCACAATACCTGAAAATGATACCCGAAAGGTCAACATTACGTTGGTAAGCTCATAGGTTTAGAAGTAAACCAATTGTTGTGCCAAGATTTAAGTGTGGACAATAGTGCATATGAAAACAGAATGCATGCAATAGTATTTAGATTATCAACACGTCTTTACATCATACTAGGGTATCCCAACCCAAATCAATATATCAATAGAATTCCCGCGCGCTTATAGTCCTCCGGACCTATCGCCTACCAACTGGAGCTACACAGTCGACTAAGTAGTAGTGAGCAGAAGTCCAAATAGAACTTCGCATAAATAGATTTCATAGCATTCACACACGCAATCATAGGCACATAGCACTGTCCAAAAGAAATAAGAGATTTTGCACAGTAGTAAAAGTAGTTGAAATAGATTTTGAGTATCATTTTCCCTCAACGGAAAAGAGTTTGAAAAGTGGGGCTACGAGAACTCACCTCAAGCAAAGATGATAAGTAGCTCACAAAAGATGATCAAACAATAGTATGCAACGGCGTCCAGTCACGACCTAGTCCAGTTAATGTCCGATTTAGAAATATGTTTTAAACGTATGTTTTGGTTGATGCATAGGAGTCTTAAAACGTGTGTTGTACGATTTTTTTAGTATTATTGGTTGTGTGATGGTCGATAAATAAGACTTAAAGAATATATATACTCGAAGTAGTTATATAAGTATATTAGATATTATGTACTCATATTGACTAGGTATAGTCAAATAAAAATGAATAAGAAGTAGAAATTTAGAAGTAAATGAATACACGATAAATCATTATATGAATTTAGCGTTTAAAGTATAAATGTTTACATGTTTTAAATGTTTACATGTTTTACATAGAAGTCTTAAAACGTATGTTGTACCATTTAAAATGTTTACATGTTTTAAATACACAAAAAGAATAGTAAGAGTTTTATATTTTATAAAGTTATAAAATATATTTTTCTTCTTTTAGTCAGTTTATTAAATAGTAATATTTTATTATTTCTTTTTTTATCGGACTTTGGGAAAATAAGTTTTTAGCGAAATATCTTCTAAGTGTAGTATTTTTATAAAATTTCGGCATGACCTGTTTGTTTAACAAACGTTTTCCAAGGTTTTAAACCTTATTTTCAACACTTTCCCCACATCCACTAATTTCTGACAAAGTGCCAAAAATCTATATCTAAGTGACGTTTTAACAAAACACGTTTTTCGACGACCATTTTTACCCTTTTAATAAGTACAAGTCCAAATCGATCAAAAATCCGTTTAAAACGCTTAAAATCACTAGTCCTTCACTTATTGGGCCTTAAGGCCCAATAGTTGTCCAAAACCCTATATTTTAGTTCTTAGTCCATATTTAGCCAAATATCCATATAACGAAAAGTTTGATAATATTAATAACCCAATATATCGATTAAATAAGCACTACGAATAAATAAAAAATAAGCCGAACGAAAAGCCCCAAAATAAGCCAAAACTTATTGGGCCTATGTTTTGGGTCGTGGCTTATATAAGCCTCAACAAACACTTTTTGAAAATATACCAAGTCCGAAATCGAACAACGAGTTATATATATGCAAAATAAGTATTTCTAGCATCCAAATAAGCAAACCAATAAGCCATGAAAATAAGCCGAACCACAAAAAGCCCCACAATAAGCCGCGGCTTATTGGGCCGTGGGTTTTATAAGCCCAAAACCAAATATATAGCTTTTCAAATAAGCTAATAAGCTACGTAGTACTTTTAGTTCTCGAAATAAGAAATCAAAATAAGATATAAAAATATAACAAAAGTAGGTAAATAACCAAAATCACTTTCCTTGTATTTCCTTTTTGGTCCGAAACCAAATAAGCCCCAAATAAGCTATAATAAGCTTTTTAAAAAGCTTATTTTTAAGACAAATATGAAATAAGCTATATAGTACATAAATGTTATTTAACCATCACAACCAATATATAAAAGTGATCTTTTTCTTGTTTCCTTTTTCCCTAGTTCGAACCAAACAACACCCTTCATATGTCTAGATTTTTTGGTTGGAAGACAATCATTAACAGATTCGAGAAGAAACTCTCTACTTGGAATATCAAAGAGCTTTCAAATGGAGGAAGATCTATGCTTATAAAATATGTATTTGGCTCTCTAGGTATTTAATAAGATTATCTTAACCACAACCCAAACTTTGTTTTAATGTACCCAAATACTAACGAAATCAACCCGGATGAACTCAAATCTTCATGTTATTGATCATCATAACCAATATATCAAAATGGTGTTTTTTTTTTCTCAGACGTAGCAAGAAAAGAGGAAGGAAAAAAAATATTTTTAGTGTGTGTTGTTTTTGTGAAATGTGTGTGTTTGAAATGAATATAAGACAAGATCTGTATGCATGAATGAGACCAAGGTCCTAAAAAATGCCTTGTGGTCTCCTTGTGGGGTTCAAACCGGCCAAGCATCCTAGGGGGAATCCTATGTGCGTTTTGTCTCTTGTCAGGTTATCTATCGATCATATTCAAGTTTTAAAACATGACCCTAAGTTTTCTTATATTTTTAATGAATGTAAAAATATATTTACATAAACTTAGAATATTCACACCATATGTTTTATAAATAAACTACTTTAGACTTAACATGGACCATTAATGGACGTGCCAGAACGCGTTGTTTGACATTTTAAGCCGTTTGCGGGACAAATCTCCCGGAAATGATTCAAACATAGATATAAGCATTCAAATGAAATAATTATAAGAATAAAAGAACTATATAATGCTTAACATAAAAATTGACTACCATCAACACGGTTACTGATTCTGACGGAAATAGCAAAACTCAAAAAGTCAAAGGACTTAAATAGAACATTGAGAGACTACAAAATCCACAAGGGTTACATTCTATCCCCCTTAAAAGAAATTTTGCCTCAAAATTTAACTAGTACTAGAGCAAAAGAGATGTGGGTATTTGAGTTTCATCTGATCCTCACGTTTCCAAGTAAATTCTGGCCCTCGTTTCGAATTCTATTGAACCTTAACGATAGGAATCCTACTCCGCTTCAGCTTCTTGATTTCACGCTCTAAGACTTCTACAGGCTCTTCTACAAAGTTCAACTTAGCATCAATTTGGATTTCCTCTAAAGGTATCTGTAGTGTTGGATCAGCCAAACAATTCTTGAGGTTCAACACGTGGAACGTGTCATGAACACCGTTTAGCTCTTGAGGTAGTCTTAGTCGATAGGCTACTGGACCGATCCTCTTAGTGATCTAAAATGGTCCCAAAATACTAGTGACTACATGCCTTTCTTCCCAAAGCGTACCATACCTTTCTAAGGCAACACTTTGAGCAGGACATGATCACCTACACTGAATTCTAGAGGTTTCCTTTTCTTGTCTGCATAGCTTTTCTGACGATCACGTGCAGCCTTAAGCCTATTCTTGATCTGTGAGATCTTCTTAGTAGTTTCTTGCACTATTTCGAGCCCTATCAATTATGAACGATAATTTTTACCGTACAGTGCTTCGAACGGTGCATACCAATACTAGAATGATATCTATTGTTGTATGAGAATTCAACTAATGGAAGATGAACATCCCAACTTCTCTTGAAGTCAAGGACGCATGCTCTAAGCATGTCCTCCAAGGTCTGAATTGTACGCTCACTTTGACCATCGGTCTGAGGACGGTAAGCCGTATTCATGTCCAATTATGTTCCTAAAGCCTCTTGTATTGACTGCCAAAACCTTGACATAAAACGACCATCGCGATCGGATATTATCGAGATTGGCACACCGTGCCTTGCTATGATTTCATTGAGGTAGAGTCTAGCTAGTCTATCCATCTTATAGTCCTCACGCATAGGTAGGAAATAAGCTGACTTAGTTAATCAGTCCACAATGACCCATATTGAATCATGCCCACTACTCGTCCTTGGCAAATTCGTGACAAAGTCCATGGCTATTCTCTCCCATTTCCACTCGGGGATCTCAGGTTGCTGCAGCAAGTCAGATGGCCTCTGATGTTCAGCCTTAATATTTGAACAAGTCAATCACTTGCTAACATACAAGGCTATATCCTTTTTCATTCCTGGCCACCAGTACATGTCTCTAAGATCATAGTACATCTTATCGGCTCCTGTGTGTACAGAGTACTTCGACTTATGAGCTTCATCCATTATCAGGGTTCTCACATCACCCGTCAAAGGAACCCATATTCGATCTAGATAATACAATGCTCCAACACTCTTATGTTTCATCTGCTCGTCAAGCCCTCACAGCATTTTTGCTGGTGCATTGACAGCCTTAGATGCTTCCTTTTGAGCCGCTAGTATCCTATCCTTGATACTCGACTGAATGGTCATGTTCATTGCTCGAACACTCTTAGGCTTAATTTTCTCCTTTCTACTTAGTACATCGGCTACTACATTTGCCTTACCAGGATGTTAGCGAATTTCGCAGTCATAGTCGCTGAAAAGCTTTATCCAGCGACATTGACACATGTTTAGTTCTTTCTGATTGAAGATATGCTGGAGACTTTTATGGTCGATATATAGGACACTCTTCGTCTCGTATAAGTAGTGTCTCCATATCTTAAGAGTAAATACAACTGCACCCAGTTCCAAATAATGGGTGGTGTAATTCTTTTCATGGATTTTCAACTATCTAGAGGCATATGCAATCACCTTACCTCTTTGCATCAGCACGTACCCTAAGCCTTGGCATGACGCATCGCAGTATACCATAAAGTCTTTTGGCCCATCAGGGAGAGCTAGAAAAAAAAAAAATAAAAATAAAAAAAAAAAAAAAAATCAGGTGCATTACATAACTTATCCTTCAAGGTCTGAAATGCCCTCTCCTGTTCCTTACCCCAATCATACGTCTTGCTCTTCTAAGTCAAGATAGTAAGTGATTTGGCAATCTTAGAGAAATTCTCGATGGAATAGACAGTTTAGATCCTGCTAAACTGAAGAATGAAGGTCCTCTAATGGAGTTTTGGGGGCTTCTAATTCTTAAACAACTTTAATCTTGCTGGGGTCTACATGAATGCCATCACCGTTAATCACATGCCCAAGGAACTGTGCCTCTTACAACTAGAATTCACACTTAGAGAACTTTGCATACAATTTCTCCTTCTTGAGCAGTTCTAAGATTAACCCTAGATGCGTTTCATGTTCCTCCTTTGTCTTAGAGTAAATCAAAATGTCATCTATGAACACGATAACAAACTTGTCTAGGGTAGGTTCTCACACTCTGTTTCATCAAGTCCATGAAAATACATCTGGTGCATTCGTTAAAACCAAAGGGCATACAGTGAACTCGAAATGTTCCTTATCGCGTTCTAAAATGTAGTCTTTGGAATGTCGTCCTGTGCACTCTCAGATGAATGGTATCCGGACCGAAGGTCTATCTTAGAGAAATATTGTGATCCTTGCAGCTGATCAAATAGGTATCTATCCTAGGGAGGTGATAACGGTTCTTGATATTCAACGTTTACTCTATTCTCTATGTAGTCGATACACATCTAAATGAACCGTCATTCTTCTTGACGAATAATACTCGGTGCTCCCCCATGGCGATGAACTTGGCGATTGAAACCTTTTTTGGGTAAAGGGTTACCTCTGGTAAAATATATTACCAAATATAGTTAAGTACAAATGGAATGTGCTGAGTACCACATTCACCTCAAGCTTACAGGCACTTGCTAGACTAGTGTTATGATCATGCCATAAACACAAAATAAAGCCTAGTAGAATACATAATCTAAGCTAGACATGAACCAAGATAAGAACATAAAATCAAGCGAACATCCCATAAACCAGCAGAAACACAACAAGAGAAAAAGAGATCCAAGTGAGTCTGCCTCCTTAAAAAACCTTTCCAAAGAAAACCCCGTGGGAAAAACCTTGGACAAGGAAAAAAGAGTACAACCCTCACCTGGTACTCCCATCATGAACAATACAATAGCTTGGGATCTTCCATTGGTCAAGCAGTAATCGAGACCCGGTAGACATCTTCGTGAACTTGAATGAAACCAACTTCAACCGTACCATAGATATAATAGCATCAACAATCTGATCTGGAGACGAAGTCTTCTTCTTGAACAATCTTCCATTCCTTTCCAGCCAAATGTAGTATGAAGTAGCAGCAACCACAAGTCTAGAAAGAATACTGACCGCCGGTTTTTCCCTTGGATATAGGAGTAATGTGTCACACCCGGCAATTTTTGGAATTTTAAATAACTATTTTACCCTTTAACTTTTTGGTTCCGACTTGACTTTTTGACTTTTGACCTTTTACGGTCACATAAAAACGATTACCGCGTAGCCGGTAAATTTTTGAAACGTATTTAAATAATAAATCACAATTATTATTATTACCTCTCATTTACAAATTTATTTTTCAAACTTATTTGACTTGAAAACGAGAAGGTATATGTTATTTCTAAGTTGACTTATCAAAAACGACCCACTAAATCACGTTTTCACGACTCAGACTCTAAAGCAATTTGATGTAAAACGACATTCCGGACAACTATCCAGTTTTACCCGAGACACGAAACCAGACAGAAAATGACTAAAATAGCCTCGCAAAATTTTAAAAACAAAAACAACGGGTACCGACACAAAAATAATTAAATTTATATTTAATTATCACATTTTATTAAATAAAAATATTTAATAAATTAATTATCATTTTATTTAAAGCGTTTAATAAAAACGTGAATATTCAAATTAAAGTTTTATTTTTACGGACAAAGTTACCCGCGACACCCAATGGTACCAAATAAATAATAATGATTTTAAATAAGTTTTATAAAAACATTTATAAAATAAGTCATGTAAATACTCATTTTTATGGGAAAAACTATTTGAAAAACAATGGCGCAATTTTCGTAATTTAAATCAATCGTTAACTCACCGAAACGAGGCCCAAACCAATATTTTACACCTCTTATGCCATTGACCACCACATCGAGCCACTTCCTCAACTTCTAGGCACATGTTGAACCATCATCACCCACATCCACCATCTTAGATCCACAACTCAAATCTAAATAAATGAACACGCTTGTGAATGCATATATATTAGTTTTTTATTTAACATAACAATCGCTCCCTAACAGATTTGGGTGTTTGGTTTAAAGGGGCGTTAAGTTCGGATCCTATGCTAAGTTATTTAGGTATGGAGATTTGGGCGTGGCAGATAACTATTTTTTGGTTAGATTTGTTTTGGGTTTGTTTTAGTTTTGATATATCATAGTTTTTGTATAGATTTTGAAAATAGTTTAGATAGTTTTGTGTTTTAATATGGTTATTGGGTTGTTGTAATGGGATTTTCAATAGGTGGATGTGTCGAAGAAGATAACAAATAGTGAGGATGATGGTTTTGGCGGTGGTGAAGGATCTACACGGTAATGGCAACGGATATTGGTGGCGGTGATGGGAAGGATGGTGGATTTTTAATAGACAGGTTTTGGGTTATTGATGAATAACTTTTAAATTTAATTGTTGTATAGATTTTTGATAAGTTAGTGGTGATAAGATGTTTATTTAGAATTTTGGGTTGTGTTGATTTTGGGGTTTGTTAAGGTGGTCGGTGGTGGTCGAAGGTAAAAGTGGTTGTGTCGGTGACGGTGAAAGTGGCGGTGCCACCGGTGAACGTGGATAAGTTACAAGAAAAAAATGCAACCGGAGAAGCAGGCGAAAAATTCAGTGGTGGTGTTGTTGGGATGTTATGGTGGTGTTTGGGTAAGGGTTAGGTGGAAATGAGGTTGGTGGTTCTAGTGTGTCGGGTTCTGGGTCGAGTCCGTTTGGGTTGGTTCGGCATACTATGAACTATGTTGTAACATGTGATTTTTGTATTTCTGGCTCAGGTTGTTCCTCAAATCACGGATTTGTATTAGTTTGTTTTTTCATTTGTTGATGAAATGGATATGTGTTAGATTTTTTGTTATTGATGATGATAACGATTTTGGTAAATAGATGTGTTTTGGGTTTTTTGTTTTTGATGATAATGAATCAAATGTTATTCTGATGAGTGTGAAAAAAATGGTAGCAGGTGATGATGGTTTGAGATGAAGAAGAATAAGAAAGAAGATGAAATGTGAAATGAAGGAAATGCCCTCATGTGGGTATCACATGAGGTGATTTAACGAACGTTACTGAGAGCCGTTAAAGGGAGGGACCAACGACGCATAACGTTTCCCACTTAAGGACGGATGGCGCATTTTTTTTGGGTTAAAGGACTATAGGCTGCGGTCAACGCAAACCATAAGGACGAACGGTGTAGTTTACTCATTAATTAATTCGTAACTTTAAAACATGTGTTTACCTTTATGCAAGAACTCTTTATTAATTCAGTTAAGTGATTTCTGAAAACGGGTCGAATGATTTTGTTTCAATTATTTTTCTCACGTTTCTTATATAATATTTGTAAAGTATTATATATTGCGACTTATTCTTTTGGTTGTTTGTCTTTATTACATAATTCACCATATGAATTATATAATTGTTCATTTTTCATATGTAATATATACGAAATATATTACATACTTTGCGTTTGCTTTTCGATTTATTTTATTTAACCAACCACCAAACTCATCCAACTTGTAATTCAAATCCTTTATCAACGTGTCACGTTGATGTACTCATCCATCGGAAAACCACAATACATTATCCTAAGCTAGTGGGTCTTAGCCGTTAAGATAAATCGCAACTTCTGGTCGAGCCATTTCGTTTTCCGTTTGTGTTGTGCTTATTATTTGCTTTTCTGCCGATTGTTCCGCAACATCAAGGTAAGTTCATAGCCCCACCTTCTTACTCGTTTTGAATAAATGTTTTATTATCTTTTGGGGTGAGAACATGCTCGTTTACAAAATTATTTACTCTAATGATTTCAAACTCTTATAAATGTTCGTTTGCAAACTTGGTTACGTGATTTATATCATACTTTGTTTTACTTATGGATGCAAATTCTTAAAGCCTTTCTTTTGGAAATACATTGGTTGATTTTACTATGGACACAAGTATTTTGATCTACTTTCCCAGTTACGTGTTGCCTAAGTTACGATTAGACCACTAATGCCCGAACTATCATGAACCGTTAATTTCTTATCCGACCGTACTGGTTAAGTGAGCGTGAGTGTTATAAATAGATCTATTGGGACTGATTATCCCTATCCGGGTAAGTAGCGCTTACTAGTTTCGGAGGTCCAAACAAACGGATATATACCATGTCGGATTGTCAATAGGTGATCTTGGTCAGATACCTCTAGGGCGTGGAATACTATTTGGCATATAAAATGCTTCCTTTTAAATTGAGCTTCGGTGTCATGAGCTTAGCGCAACAGTAAATACTTTTCATGTGATATTGTATTTGTTATAATAGTCTCATGTGTTTTGTATGTGAAGTCGTAAACTGCTAAGATTGTCACATACGTTTTGAAATCTTGTGGTCCACATAATTTTGTTTTAACATTTCAAATTGTTAAACATCTTTTCATAATAATTTGAGTGAAGCTGTATTTTCTAAACGTTTTTATCCTCCTAAATGTTTTACTTAAACCTATGAATTCACTCAACTTTATGTTGACCGTTTTTAGCATGTTTTTCTCAGGTGATTAGCTTTGGACTTCTTGACGTGCTATGTGGAGTCTACGTGCAATATGATACTTTTTATCAAGACTTTATTTCTCTTTCTTACTCGTTGTCTTTTGAAAACCAAATTATGCTTCCGCTACATTTTTCTTACGCTTCCGCAAATGTTTTAGTTTTTCTAAATCTTGCAAAACTTATCTATTTTTAAACTATGCAACGAGTTATGATTTTCAAAACGTCCATTAGTGGTCGTTCTCTCGTGCCTTGCGTTCGAAGTATGATGACGTCACGCCCTCAAACACGTATTTCATCCAGGCCCCGTCTAGGGGTGTGACAGATTGGTATCAGAGCCAAGGTTATAGAGAACCAGGTATAATATCTAGATAGAATATCTAGGTCTGGTCTATAACCAGTATGTGATCCTTACGTGCTTTTATGTGTGCCTTATACATGTTTTTGCTATGGCCTATACCTGGGAACCATTTTTCCTTGAGCATGTTGTGATAGGGGTTTACCTCTGCCCTGCGTTATTTTTCTATGCGCTTATCTTTTCTCTGGGGTCATCTTTTCTCTGCGATTTACGTTTGCCTTATGTATATTTCCCTGATCACATATATGGAAGTTGTCTACATATATATATCTAAACTTTTCTAAGACATTGTGAGCAATGCAATGGTCTCGAACTTATTTTTCATCACCTTATACTATATCGTTTTTCACGAAACCCGTCACAGTTTTGGTTTACATGGAATTATGTGTGAATCTTAATATTACAAGTCTTGTATGAGCGAGACTTATGATAGGAGGATTGATATGATAATTGCTATGTTAACTTGTTCGTAAAGATCTTTATCTTATTTACTTTAATCGTGTACTCATCAACTATTTTGATCTCTCTGTCGATCTCCCCTGATTGTTTTACTCCCCGTCTCCAAAGACGAGTTTTAAACACTTGTCCCATACTCATTAGAGCACCTACGTCGTCATGTCATCCACCACCTTGAAGAATTTTATGAGTACGCGTATTGTATCAGAAATTATTAAGTAGGCTGATTTATAATCTCTTTATTTGAAAGGATTGGGACGCCTCTTCATTTAAATAAATAAATTGTAAATCACCAAACCATAAGTTTATCAATTCATTATTTACATAAATTGGGACGCTTCTTTATGCAAATAATAAATTATAAATCAGTGGGCTTAATGGTATCCAATATGATACGAGTATGTACTCGAACCCGATAATCACCGCAATCCGTTAAAAAGATCTAGAAACACAATCGCATCTTACCACTCAATAGAATCTTAAGGCCTCACTTGAACTACCTTATCTCATTCTTAAGTTATTACTATTGCCATTACAATCCTTACGATCATGAACCGTTTGTGGAGCTAACCGACTTATGCACTCTTGAGCTAATAGATTTGATTCATCCTGGAACTAAGGACTGCGTGCAATATTCCACCGCCACGCATGAGCTCCTCCCATTAGTTAACCTTTATTTTGGGGATATTGTTTCTCGAAATGTCCTCACTCTCCGCATTCTGTCACCGTTTGTTATAGTTATTGATGCTATATATTCTTATACTTTTGATTTGCGACTCCATATGTTTGTGCTATGATTTTCAAATGATTAAATTGAATATTTATTATAAGGAAGATTTTTGATGATTTCGGATATATAGTTTGTTGTTGAGAGGTTGTAAGATTCGTGAGTTGCAACAAAGATGGCCATGAGGTTAGGCTAGAATTATAGTGGATTTGGTTGATTAGTTTTGGAGTAAAAGAATTTTAGACAGTTTGGAAAATACGGTCAGTTTGTGGTCAAGTCCATGGGTGATTTATAAAAATATAGTTGTTGGTCCGAGTTTTAAATGAGGGTAAAATGGACGTTTAAAAATGTTTCGAAAGGTTTATTAAGTGCCGAAAGTCTTTGAAAATATTCGTGGAGCTTCTTAATATCAAAACGAAGGTTTAGGAAAAAAAATTAAAAAATGATAAGTCGTTGTCGTTGGTTGTTTTTAAATATAGCAAGTTTATATATATATATATTTAGCGAGCTACGGATTTTGGTTAGACGCTAGGGTTTCACTAGTTCGTTTTTGGAAATATGGAAACGATTAAATTAGGGGATGCTGTTAACGTCCAGAAACTAAAAACTTTCCTAAAATAGAAACTTTCTATAAATAGTAACTTTTCGTAAGAATGTCGTAACATCTTCATAAACTTAATCAGTTCGTAATAACGCATTTTGTCGACTAAACTAAAGCACAAACATATATGGTTGTCTATTTCGTTATTAAACGTTGTGTGAAACGTTTCTTTATGATTATTATTTCTCGTTCTACGGCGCGTCTATTTATTAAGTCGCGGTTAGAGCCGTTCGGTTATACTTTATTCGCATCGCTTGCTTACGGTGAGTTGAGTCACAATACATCCTCGTACTTCCTAAGTAAGTTGAATACTTACATTCATTAGCCTCGTCCGATATTAATCGTCGAACCCTACAGATCTCAGAAACTAGACTCTGCCCTTAAACATACGCGCCTACACCTTCTCCTTTGATGTTTTCACTATCAAGAGACTTTCCTTACAACACGTTTATATCAATCACAAAACTCGTAATGATATTTTTCTAAAGGTACTTATTCTGATGGATTAAATGTCCTGGTCAAACCTAGCCAAAATTTCCGTATATTAAGAAGTGTCGAAACATCGAATTTTGCTGAATAGAGTTATCAGCGCCATGTTTAAAAATGGGTTTGTTAAATCTTAAATCTTTTGTTGGTCACACAATAGGTTAACACAAATTGAATCCCGGGACGGGATTCCTTTAAGGGGTGGATAATGTCACACCCGGCAATTTTCGGAATTTTAAATAACTATTTTACCCTTTGACTTTTTGGTTCCGACTTGACTTTTTGACTTTTGACCTTTTACGGTCACATAAAAACGATTACCGCGTAGCCGGTAAATTTTTGAAACGTATTTAAATAATAATTAACAATTATTATTATTACCTCTCATTTACAAATTTATTTTTCAAACTTATTTGACTTGAAAACGAGAAGATATATGTTATTCCTAAGTTGACTTATCAAAAGCGACCCTCTAAATCACGTTTTCACGTCTCGGACTCTAAAGCAACTTGATGTAAAACGACATTCCGGACAACTTTCCAGTTTTACCCGAGACACGAAACGAGACAGAAAATGACTAAAATAGCCTCGCGAAATTTCAAAAACAAGAACAACGCGTACCGACACAAAAATAATTAAATTTATTTTTAATTATCACATTTTATTAAATAAAAATATTTAATAAATTAATTATCATTTTATTTAAAGCGTTTAATAAAAACGTGAATATTCAAATTAAAGTTTTATTTTTTCAGACAAAGCTTGCCCGTGATACCCGATGACTACACAAATAAATAATAATCATTTTAAATATATTTTATAAAACATTTATAATATTATAGCCATGTAAATACTCACTTTTCGTGGAAAAATTATTTTGAACGCAACGGTGAAATTTTCGTATTTTGAATCAAATGTTAACTAGCCTAAACGAGTCCCGAACCATTATTTAACAAAAAAATTACATTTTTAGTCCCTCTATTTGTATTTACATGAAACCCCCTAGACTATTACATATTTTATACTTTGTTTTTATAATTTTCCACCATATAAAAACCTAACCCCATTAGGGTTCCCTTCATTTCTTTCTTTCTTGGTAACCCTAGCTACACACACACCTCTCCTCCTCTTTGTGTTTTCCGGCGCCGCCGTCGACCACCACGCTGTCACCATCAGCCGACACACCACCACCGCATACATCCCACCATCACCTTCATCTCCCCACCCTAGTCACCTCCGCAGCCACCTCCATCACGTCATCTCCCCCGCTGCCTCACCTCCACGCCGCCGCCACAGCGGCTGCTACCCTCCATTAGCCGCTGCCATCGTCGCTGCCACCACATCACAACACCCCCGTCATCAACGCCACTCCCACCGCCACCTTACGCCACCATCGACATCATCACCACACCATCCTCGCCACCCCACTACTGCCACCACCTCGTCTCCTCCTTCATCACCATCCCCGAACCACCACCACTTCCGCACACCCCACCACAGACCACCACCAGGGTGCGTTTTTTTTCTTCAGCGATTAGTGTGCGTGTGGTTTAACAAAAACACCAACAGGGTGCGTTTGGCTTTTCTCAGCCGCCATCACACCACCGCCACCTTCACCTCTTTTATTTTTGAGTTTGGTTGGTTAAATCTTTTATAAAAACTAATAAAAACTTTAAATGGTTGTGTTGTTCTAACTTGTTAATTTTTTATTTATTTAGTTTAGTTTTTGGTTCTTTTGTTTCGGTTGATATACACACCCGAATAGGGGGTTTGGTTGCCGCATTTTACCAGCCCGAGGGGCGTTTGGATATGAGTTTAACAACATCCCATAAGGGTGTGTTTGTTTCGCTGTGTAACTGCCCAAAGGGGCGTTTGGTTCTGCATTTTGCAGCCAAACAGGGGTGTTTGGATCTGCAGTGGGTGTGTTTGGTACAACAGCTCCAACAGGAGCGTTTAGTTTGATGTTTAACCACCCTAAAGGGTGCGTTTGGGACAGCAGCCCCCGAATGGGGTGTGTTTGGTTTTACTATATATTGATATTTATGTTGTCTAGTTTAGATAAATATTGAAACACGCGCGGATATTTGCAACATCTATTTGATTAAGGGGAACACGTTAAAATTTGTAAATATGGAAAACGTTGTATAAACGAATAGGTCATGACGAAATTTCTATACTTAGTATTTTTCGCTACAACTACTATTATCTTTGAGAACCGATAAAAAGAACTAAGTTATAGTTTAAAGATATTTTATTTATAATTATACCATAATCCGACAAATAAACAAAAACTATACTTTTACAAATGAGACAACTAGTTTAGTTAAAACGCGTAACGAAATACTAAATTATAAGACATTATTTTGTAAAAACTTTAAGAACGCCATTTATTTAATTCGTAACTTTAAAACGTGTGTTTACTTTTGTGCAAGAACTCTTTATTAATTTAATTAGTGACTTTTGAAAACGTGTCGAATTATATTGTTACCATTATTTTAATCACGCTTCTTATATAATACTTGTAAAGTATTATATATTGCGACTTATTCTTTTGGTTGTTTGTCTTTTATTATATAATTCACCATATGAATTATATAATTGTTTCTTTTATATGTAATATATACGGGATATATTACATACTTTGCGTG
>BQNB010154348.1:0-15530 GCA_026074375.1 Tanacetum coccineum | reverse complement strand
CGAAATAAGACTATCTAAAGATGATTCGTTGCCCAAATCCTCCTCATTGCGTGATTCCGATCAAAATAAGCATCTGAATAAGCTTTCTAGTATACATTTTTTTATTCTTCATTTATTTTGCTTATTTTGGTGCTTATTTATGACTTTTTAGGTTTTTTTTCTTATTTTATTATTATCAGTTTGTTATTGCTTATTTTGTTGATGATTTTGTTGTTTATTTTGAATACAAGCAATAGATGTTGCTTATTTAGTAGCTTTTGCTTATTTGGTGCTTATTTATGATTTTTTAGGTTTTGTTTCTTATTTTTATATTATCAGTTTGTTGTTGGTTTTTTGTTGATGATTTTGTTTCTTAATTTTTATATTATCAGTTTGTTGTTGCTTATTTGGTGCTTATTTAGGAGTTGCTGATTTTGTTTCTTATTTTTTTGCTTATCAGTTTGTTGTTGCTTATTAGATGTTTGCTTAGTTTTGTTGTTGCTTAGTGATGAATCACATGTGATTCGATAGTGTTGTGTGTTGCTTATCAGTTTGTTGCTTATTAGATGTTGCTTATTTTTGTTTACTGATTTTTGTTTTGTTTTTTTGTTAGGTGTTAAGGATAAGCCTCAGTCTGTCGTGGTTCTTCTAATAAGTCGAAAGTTATTGGTAGTGATTCTCCTAGGAGTAAGTGGGTTACAAGGGATATGATTAAGGCTTCTAAACATGGCGATAAAGTTCTTAACCGCGGCTGGTGTCTGAATTTAATCCTACGGTGTACAAGTTTTGAATAAGGTGCTGGTTGTTAAAGATAAGGCTTGTGTGGATAAGGCGCCGGATGTGGTTAAGGATAAGGCTGATGTAGTGAAGGATAAGCTGACTAATGTAGTCAAGGATAAGGCTGATGTGGTGAAGGCGCCAGTTGCTAAGGACAAGGACAAAGCTGATGTAGTCAAGGATAAGCCGACTAATGTAGTCAAGGATAAGGCTGATGTGGTGAAGGCGCCGATTTCTAAGGAAAAGGATAAGGCTGATGTGGTGAAGGCGCCGGTTGCTAAGGAGAAGGACAAATCTGATGTAGTCAAGGATTTACAAGTGTTTCTTTTTTTAATCACATGTGATTCAGTTTGAATCACAAGTGTTTCTTTTTTGAATCACATGTGATTCTGATAGTTGTTAATATAATCCAAGTATTTTTTATGTATTCACCATTTTTTTATCTTTTTGTATAGTGAAAATGTTTTTGAAACACAATTTGGAAAGGACAAAGTGTTCTCAATTCGCTTGAATATGGAAACATTATTACCGGGTTTGTGGATTGATGCTAATGTAGTCGACTGTTGGGGTGAAATTCTTAATTATAAAGAGCGTCTTTTGTGAAGCCAAATGTCTATCGTGAAACATTAGCTTATGAACGCAGCTAAGCATCATGGTAGAACAGTTTATATATTGTGTTTTGTGAATGGTACTTCAGTTTCGGTAGAAGTTAGTTCAGTTTATGGTAGCTCAGTTTGTCGATGGTAAAACAGTAGCTTATGTAATGGGCAGTAGTTATCAGTTTATCAGTCTTTGAAATCTATTTTTTTGTCAATGCTAAACTAACAAACATACGTCAAAATGTGATTTTTAGAGGAATCACATGTGATTGCAGAAGAATCACATGGGATTATGGATTAATTACATGTGATTTTTACAGGAATTACATTGGATTCTAGATGAATTACATGTGATTATGATGAATTATAAGTGATTTTCATACACAACATTTGATCAAGTAACTAACAAACATATTTTATTAAGAAAATCACACACTATCAAATATTATTGTTATTAGTATATTAAAAAGAATTCATAAACTAAAAAGTATTTAAACATCAAAAGTATTCAAACATCAAGTAAAAAGAATTCATAAACTAAAAAAGTGTTCAAACATCAATAATTGGTGTCGCCTTCATCTTTCTCTTTGCCTTTGGATTCTTTGAACAAATTGTTTTGGTAAACTCGTTAGTCTTCTCGTTACAGTATCCACAAACCTTCATTGATTTCGCTTTAACTCTAAGTGCTTTTTCTCTTTCACTCTTTAAACGCTCTTTTTTTTCAAATGTTCTCCTTTGTTTTTAGCCTTTGTTGGATTTTGTCTCCAAACTCCTTATAGTTGCATTTGGCAACTTCATCCGCCCAAAATATTGCAACCAACTCATTGTTTTCTACCTTATACTTGAATGTAAAATTCGGCACATACATCATTCTGTTTTCCATTTTGTTTAATGTAACATATACATATCTATAGCTTCATCTAAGTATCAAAGTACTCCCTTCAACTGAATAGTATTCCTTGTAATATGAGGCCTCAATATATGTCCACCAGTGTTTCATTATGCTCATATAAAGTTGCTCTTGGTGTTTTCATACAACTTGTATATCAAAAAACATAATCACATGTGATTTCACATATGCTAATTTGTTTCAATCTATAACAACCAAAAGAGAACACTAGAATCAAATGTGCTTCACGAGAATCAAATGTGATTCACCAGAATCACATGTGATTTGTTCCTTCTTAAATAAAAACCAAACCAGAATCACATGTGATTTACCAGAATCACATGTGATTCTTTTATTCTTAAATGAAAATCAAATCTGATTTGTTTCAATCTATTCTAATTTTCTTATAACAAACCATTACAATTAAATAAAATCACATGTGATTTGTCCTTTTTATATCAAAATATTATTATTTGAACCAGTATACATCTACAAGGAATAAATCACATGTGATTTGAATTTATTCATAACAAAACACTTCCAGAGCAAAATCACATGTAATTTTACCTGTAACTTCTTCTACAACAACAATCGGATCTGCAACTTTTGGTAAAACATCTTCAGTATCTGATTCAAACTCATTATCAGATTTAATAACCTCTTTGTTCAGATCGATCTGTTTAACCACTTCCATAACATCATCTAACTGATTTTCATATATTTTAATAGTGATTGTGTGCTTTTCAAGTAAATCGGTGGTGTTTTAGAATGATTTACGGTGATTCACAATGATTTACGGTGTTTTACAATGATTTATGGTAAATCAACGTTTTTTCGGCGAAGTTATGGTGTTTCCGGCGAGGTTTGTTGTTTTTCCGGCTGACTTACAGTCCTAGAATGAAGCAGCGGTGGTTATTACGTTTCCGGTGATGGTTTGTGGTGTTTCCGGCGAGGTTTGTTGGTTTTCCGGCGAGGTTTGTTGTGTTTCCGGCGGAGAGGGTGTGTGGTACGGGGTGTGTGTGTGTTTTTAGAAGAGGTTGTGTAGGTACTGGGTGTGGTGTGGATTTGTAGAAGAAGAGAAAGAAAATAATTAAATGAGGGTAGATGGTTAAATTTTAGGATTTTATATGCTGGATGGTTTGATAATAGCTATTGATAAATAAATCAATGGTCAAGATGAGTTCTTTTGTTCTTTGATTAGTGTGTGTTCTAGGTGGATCTCACCTCATAGCCTTATAGGATCACTAGCCATTGCTATGGCGGATGGCTAAAAACCCTTTAACACCAAACCACGATGCAGTTTAACATGTTATAGCGGCGCCATAGGGAAAAAAAGTCTTATAACGTGCCATACACCACTACACGGTGCTCTCTAAGAGTGCAATGTGACTTGCAACCTTATAACTATTATATGGGTCGTCACGTCATCTTGTACCATATAACACTCCTTTAACATAAACACAATTCAGGTGAATAGCCACGAACATAACTTATGGTTAAAAGCTAGTAATACCTACAGAGACTACCCACGACCATATGAAGATGAGCAAAAACCTCTAAGGCAATTATATGGTCACGCCATTTACACTATGTCGGTAGATTTACCCATATCATTTTAGGTGGAGGATTTAGTTGTGTCCGTGGATGAAGTGTTATGATAATTTTTTTCTCACCGCGAGAATACTCATAGAAATACCCGTGGGTAATTTGTGTGTAAAAGTCGATACATTATATGCGGATAAAAGTCGATACATAATATGAGGATAAAATTCATAATACGCGGGTAAACTTTCCCACCTATTTGTCGTGTGTAAGAGTCATGGGTAATATGACCTACGTTTTAGTAATATTTCGTGAGTAAATTCGTGACTAAATGAAGAACGGTTTTATGGGTAAAACGTTGCTACACATTCACATAAAAAACAGAATATTTCATGGGTAAATCCATGGGTACAATTGATGCGTATTTTTACGTCTAGTTTTAAATCTATATTTTACCGACTAACCTATCTAGACAAATACTCACTGGCAGCGTACCCGATCATACGTAGCTAGTGAAATGGCAAGTACATGTCGTTCGTAAAGAGTAGGTGAACTAATGTTATCCTAAAGATTCTACACGTTTTAAGGGGGTTTTCAACCTAAGAGGTTGACACGATTTGTTTTGGCTAATTAAATTAAATTATACTAAGAGAGCAATACAATGATTTTGTTTGTGATAAAGTGATGGAAAGTGTGCTAGCCGAGTTAATCCTACCATGTTCTTCTCGTTAACTTAAGTGAAATTATATAGATTGCTTAGGTTGGTGATACGTATCTGTCAGATGGTTACGGTTATTATATTATGTAGTGTCTATCTTTATACTTCGGGTGCTTACCCCGAAATTTGTAAAACCCGCACTATTAGCTTGTGTTGTACGCTAGTACAGATGCTAGGAACTCGTAAGTCGCTAGGGGCTTATAATAACACTACGCATTACGTGCTTCAGCTAAACTTAAACGATTTATCTGTGGTGTCCCTCAGATCATGGATCTATTAGCCGGTCCATATCGGTCAATAGGATCAGGGGTGTGTTGGTAAGGGTTCTCTGTTTACCCACCTACTTCTTACGCTTTGGACCACCTCTAGAAAGCACTATACTAATTTACATGTCTTAGTTGCGTTCTGTCTAACCTAGGATTTGGTCCACCTCTAGTCTTAAAAGGGAAATTTGGCAAAGTCTCCGTAAACATATTCTGATAAGGATTACAAGTAAAAAGGGTGACAATCTCTTAATAAGTAATATAGCAATAAACATAATGGTAATAAGCATGCAAACAAGTATACTTTTTGAGCGATAAACATCTATAAGATTATCGAAAAGTCCAAAATGCACTAAATCAAAGTAAACATAGAATTAATAAAACAGGATATTCATAACTTTTGGTGTTAGCCCATAATTTCAGTAGCAAACAAGATAGTTTTAATCAAAGATACATAAAACGAAGACATGATGAATTTGAAAATACAAACCGAATGATTAAACTACAAATTTATTATATGAATACGTTCCCCCACTTGATCTTGGATTTTTGTGGTATTCTTGATGTTCTTCTGTCATTCTAGGGTTTTTGGATAATGAAATTGTGTGCTTAAAATCCGAGCTAATGACCTCTATCTATAGGGTTTGTGAAAAGGTCGATACGACGTATCACCAATGGTAAATACGTTGTATAGTGACGTATGCATAACGTCCATGTATTGCCTTATATAACAAGTCAATGCTGACACATGCCTTCAATACGTCATATTGCACCAATGACATGAATACGGTATATGCCTTCAATACGTTGGGTCAGTTCTTCATTGGGGCTCCAATACGCCGTATACGATGATATGTGATACGGCGTATTCTTCTGAATACGTATACTTCTTTGAAATCTCTTGAGCAGCTTAGTACGACGTATCACCAGATGCGCATACACCGTATTGTTTATCTCATGATGCATATTTCTTCGTTTTCGCTCTAGAGTGCTCTATTTTCCGTGTATTTTCCATAATTGCTTCAAAATGACTAAATCTTCAAAAGTAAACAGATTAATACCAATACGTAGACAAAACTATATGATATGATCAATATAACGGAAATAAATGATGCATAACATATATGTACTTATTTGATCACATCAAATATTCCTCCACTTGATTTCTACTTGTCCTCAAGTAGACTCTAGATTTCAACTTATAAAAACATCTCCTAAACACAAGTCCGGAAAATAATTTTAAATAAATTACTTAATCAAAAGTACGCATAACCAAACACCTCGCGAAACAGGTAGTGAGAACACTTAAATTACTCAATTAATATATGTGGTAACATTTAGCGGTTCGCTCAACTGCTTAGTAATGATGAATATTCTATCATAAGCTTGACAAAGATACACATCTCCACCACTAGTGTCTAGAAGTAACTAATCTAAAATGAAAATGGGTGTGACACATAAGGCTAACAAGTTGATCATTCTTATAAAGCAATCTTTACCAAATAACATAACTCAAAATAGATATGACAAAACCACAAGTGATTGCTTAAATCTTTTGATCAAGCACGTTGATGGGTAGGATGTGAGAAATAATGATAGTAAGGGGTTGTTTTTTTATAAGATTAAGTGATGTGTAGATTTGTCATCTAGTTCCACAAACGAGTCCCTCTAGAACAAGTGATGTATAGAAAATGTTTGTTTCTTTTTTGATCTTTGTTAAAAACAAGTTGATAATTATACCCTTTGTGAAGGAAAAAAGCTGATGCCATGAATATTTGCAGTAGGTACAGAAATGCGTGGATAAAGAAAATACTACTACTAGAAGTAAACTCAAATAATCAAATCCATGAACTCATAAATGTCAACCACAAAGGTTCCAGAAATACATTAAAACAATAATCAAATTTTATAAAAACAAGAAACATAAAGGTGCATATTAATTAATATAAACAAAAATATCTAAATAAAAGTTCATGAATATAAAACCCATTATACAACAATCGAGCTACATATTACATCACAAGATCTAAATGAGCGATGTTTCTAATTTTGAAAATTAAGAGTAACCCAACTCTCAAATAGTCAGATCTGAGGAAGAGGAACAAGTATAACAAACACAAAGGTCATCATCGAGACTTGTGTGGCCGTCGAAGTAGAGAAGCAAGACGACCGTCGTGAAAGAGAGATGTTGTGGAGGATGGTAAGAGGGAGGTAGAAGGTTTTCAAGGTGTATTGATAGTTATGGTGAGGAAGAAATAAGTAATATGAGCAAGAATGAAGATGAGGGTATAAATGTCTAATAAATGAAAAATAATGCTAGATTGGTATGGGTTTAATGCATGCGTTTTTTCTCCTCCAACAAATATAAATTTCACTTAGATTAATTGATTTCTTTTTTATTCGTTTGCTTCTTTGTGTTTGTCACCGTGCATATGTAGGAAAATTCTAAAAAATAACGTTTATCGTAGTGTTTACATACAGAGTTGCTACAGTAACTCCTTTTTAATATTTTTTAATTCCTAATAAACTGTAACTTTAATCTTAAACTAATACCAGTACTACGTGTCTCAAATTCATCACACATATTCACACACACCACCAGGGGCGGAGCCAATGGGGTGGCTAGCGGGTGCTCAGCCACCCCCAACTGCCCAGCTACCCCAGCTCGTGGCTTGGTTTCCGGTCCACATTTCTGTAAACTCTTCAACTCAGCCCCTGCCAATGGAACAAACATGGTCATTACGCTCGTACGATGATAACTGTGCCTTGTAATCACTGATTTTAGTCGCTCTTAGCCATAGGTTTTTTTAGAAAAAACTGAAAAAGAATAAATGGGGAAGAGAAGAAGATGAGAAAGATGATAGAAGAAAGAGAAAGATGGAATTTTTTTAGTACTGTATATCTTTTTGCTTTTTGTCTTTTTGTGCTTCGTAACTGATGGGATATTGTATTTTTTTTCTTTTTATGCTTGACGTTTTGTTTATATGTAATTTTTGCAAACTATCTAAATTAGAACTTGGTTGAGTTACTAAGTAGTAAAATGCTCATGTTAACAACTTGACATCATAGTTGAATTTGAGTTATAGCATATATAGAATATGAAAGCCAGTTGCTCTAGAAGTCGAATTGGATATTGATTTTTGAGTGGCTGTATGCGTTAGCAATTTTAACTATTAAAAATAATCGTTTTCGTAAATGCTTAGTTAATAACTACTAATGTTTTTGCATAAAAGATGCACTACAACATCGTTTTAGGTGGTCGATGCTGAACTTGTAGTTTGGAGCTCACGTTGGAACATTACAACTTTATATTTTATTTTAACTAAACCTACTTTAATGCATGCGTTTTTTCTCCTCCAACAAATATAAATTTCACTTAGATTAATTGATTCCTTTTTTATTCGTTTGCTTCTTTGTGTTTGTCACCGTGCATATGTAGGAAAATTCTAAAAAATAACGTTTACCATAGTGTTTACACACAGAGTTGCTACAGTAACTCCTTTTTAATATTTTTTAATTCCTAATAAACAAACAGTAACTTTAATCTTAAACAAATACCAGTACTACTTCACCACACATATTCACACACCCCACAACACATCAACACTAAAATCTGCACCGCCTACCTCACCCAAAAAACACCACAACGACAGCTACTTTGTGGTGTTGTTGATTTTGTGTGATCGTTTCTTGGTAATACTATGGTATTGGTCTTGGTGTTATGATGGTACAATTCGTGTTGTGGGGGTATCTTGTTGGTGCTGCTTTTGTGGCTTATTTTTTGCCCTTAGCGGGATTCATATAAAGAAGGTATTTTTATGAGAGTTATTCTTAAGGATATCATCGCGTTAATGTTCGATTGTTTTGTGTTGTTGATGTGTGGTAAAATATCTTTTCATACTTCTATTAATGATTTTAAAGTTACTTGGATTTGTTTTCGGTTTTTGTGGTTGGTGGTGGATGCCATCGTTTTGGCGAGGCAAACTATTGGGTTTCCAGCCATGTCGGATGGTCACTTTTTTTGTTTTCATCAATCCGAACACGTTCGATTAAAGTTGTGAACGTCCGCGTCTTGGCGGGGTAAACCGTTAGGTTTGCAGCCATGGCGGATGTCCATTTTTTCGATTTTTAAGTTGATGTTTGGTTCAATGATGTCACAGCCAAAATTGGAACCATGGGAGCATAATACAGTTACTATACTGTGTTCTTGGTCTTTTTGAGACGAGGCAGACTGTTATTGTGAGGCTGTGATGAATTTGAATAGGTTTACCTAAAAGCGTAAACATCCATGGCTTGGCGGGGCAAACTATTTAATTTGCAGCCATTATGGATGCGTCTGTTTTTATCAGATACTAAAAGGAAAAAAATATATGCTAAAAGCCATTAAATGTTTCACACACATTTGCTGCATCTGATGCACTTCAGCTAAAGGCGTAAGCATACGTGTTTTGGCAGGGCAAACTATTAAGTTTGCAGCCATTGCGGATGTGTCTGCTTTTCTTGGATACTAATGAATCTGAGCCTCATTCCAGTGAAGCCCTTAGAGGCTGCATTTTGGAGATGAGTGGTGTTGTGTTGTGTGTGAATATGTGTCGTGTGTTATATTTGAGACGTATGTTATATTTGAGACACGTTATCATGTTACTGGGTTATCTGACCTTATTGAAGAAAATAGGCATTGTGGCGGGGCAAAAAATAGTTACCGAGGATCAGGTAAAGCATAATGTCTCGATCTTTAGTCTTATTACTAATTTTAATGTGTTAGTTTGGCTATTCTTGATGCTTCTTATTTTTTTTGCATTTTTTTCACTGTTTGCGAGGAAATTCTTATATGGTTTGTTGTATGTTGCCTAATAGATTACCACACCTATGTAAATGAACCCGACGCCTATGAGCAAGACCAATGGTGCAACACAAAATGGAAACTTCTCATCCCAGGTGCATAACTTATTCCTTTTGCACTTTACGGTCAAATCATGATTGTGGGTTGTTTTTGTTACCAATATAAGTGACCTGTGTGATGCCTCCGGCTATCGTTGGTTTAAATGCTTATTTCTTCTAAAGGAATATGAATAGCTAAGGCTTAGTATTGAAAAATAAACTGCAATGACAAGTAAAGAGTCCTTAACGATGCAACTTGCAGACTTGCGGGCATCAACTGTGGCAATCAAGAATCGAGCTATGCCTGCTAACTCTTCTGTTCAAGTACTCTTTCTCATCCTTCGCTTAAAGAATTTTAAACTGCAAAGTCACAATACACTACAAATTAGCACCTTATTTTAAATTTGGTAATAGAATTTGGACTATGATACATTTGGTGTCGCTTAGGGGGTGTTTGGATTTTTCAGTTTGTTTTAATCACTTCTATAGCAAAGAACGCCACAGGTTGGTATGGGATCGTTTGAACTGGGTAATCTTTGACAAAGTGGAAAGCAGATTTGCTAATTGCTGCTGCTAATATGTACTCTTTGTCTATTTGACTGCTATTAAAATGCAGGTTGTATAGCCGCTTAGCCACTGTTAGTTTTAAATGTGCATCTACGTTACTTTTTCTTAAATCTCAAAACCGGATATAGGTGGATACTAATTATGTTGGTATGTGGTAGTCACTTCTTTATTGTAGGGGAAAAATAATCTTATGCATAATCATAAGATACTGTTTTTTTGTGATTCTTCTTTGCAAAATAAATGTTTTCTTTCCCATATTCACTCTTCTAAACAAAACAATTTATCAATGGCTGCTGCTGCTTAATTGTTCGTTGGAACTATCTCCCAAACACCCGCCTTAAACTTTTAACCATTGGATCATCTCTCATTTCTTTTAAACATTCGAACCCATTAAAGAATTACTGCCTTAAAGGTTTTAGAAATGTAAAAATTTATGCACTTGATGGCCGTCAGTGTAAGTTCGCATTGCAAATGGGTATTTGAAAAACTCGGTCTGATCGTATAGTTTCCTTGAAATCTGTTGGCTTGGATACCAACATTACATCTAATGTAGTTCAAAATGTATGTGAAATGGCTTAAATTTTTATAGGTTTGTTTTAAGGCTTTGCATATATTATATCCATTTCATTTTGATAAATGTATTCGGTTTTCGGATTGGTTAAACTGTAGGGCAGACTACGACTCACATTTAGGTAACCAATGGGAATAACTGAGCTAAAGACACTATATAGAGGGCGTAGAACTTATTGATTCGTGTTTGAATGTTGTTAAGAAAAAGGCGGAGAATTGTGATTCGTTATACGGTATGGTTTTGTTTTGTTTTTTGGTTTATGATCGTGTTGGTTGTGTTGTGGTATTTTGGTTTGTAGTATTACAAAGGTCAAATTGGAGTGGGAGTGGGTTGTTCGCCACAATGTGCTCACTACGTGTTACTGAGGGCAAAGCACCTTTTAGTTTGTCGAGTATCACCAAGGTCGTGAATATCAAACATAAGTTGAAGACAAGGATATAGGTGTCTTAGATTATTTATTTATACTAGACTAGATGTGCGTTAGAACTTATTTTGCATGAAAACTGATCAGTGTAGGCTGCATTTGTAAAATTACGGGTCAAATGGGTAAATAAATTGGCTAAGAGCGAAACGGGTCAAACAGGTAAGGCTCAAATTAATTATTAAAAAAAACAAAAATAATGCTAACAGTTGACTCTATTTTACCCGTTAAACAATCAGTTTGTTCATTATCCTTAGATGTTGATAAGTTGTTAGAATAACATAAATCTGTATCCCCTTATTCACATTTTGTAATGTGTGTCAGTTGCGGTGGCCATAACCAAGTAACTATAAATCTTTAGTTTGCGTTTGAAAAATTCATTGCGCGCATGCATTTGATCGAGGACATAAGTGGTGGCAAGGACTTCGTCCTACGTAAAGAGATTATCCATTTAGCTCAAGGCACCTGTTGTCTCACAGAAGTTGACTCAAGGTAGAGGAGATTCTATGAGATGAAGGCTTCATATGGATTCAGGTCACACCAAGTCATCTTTGTGTTCGGGTTGAAATGCTTGATGTGACAATAGTACTAATTAAAATGGTGGGATCCAGATGCTTAGTGCTTACTAAATTTGTTAGTCCAACACATCCTATTTTATTGCCACCGTATGCTGTTACATTAGTCCTATTTCGAGCTGTTCTATTGCCACCATAAACTGTTTTTTAGTCTTATTTCGAGCTCTCTGTGTTGCTGCCATATGTTGTGACTGCTTTAAAGGGGTGTTTGGCTGCTATTGAAACTGTTTTTTTTATACATTCATAAACAATTTGGTCATAGATAAGCAATCCTAAATTCATATTTTTTATCTCAACCATAGGACAACTGATATGGCACACTCGAAACAAGTTGCACGGTTTCTGGAACATTAAATACGGTCCAACATGTTGCAAGTTTCTAAATTGACACTTATGTTAGAAATTGGAAATTAGGACAATGGTCATAAATATATATTATAATAATGATGATCGTTTTACGTCGTCATCTTAGTACTGATAGTTTTTTGTTAAAACATAAGTCGTGAAGTCATGGACTATTAGTGTTTTATGTTTTTTTTTATTTTTATGTTTTTCGTTGTTGATTCTGCTGGCTTATTGTTGGTTTTTAATGCTGTTGCAGAGACGAATGTGTGTTGTACATATACAACATGGTGAAATCTCATAACTAGGGAAACCAAAGATAGCAGGTTAGAAAAATCTAGACAACTATGTCAGGTGAAGCGGTTTCATCCCAGGAAACCGTGCACAAATAAAGTGACATTCACGAGTGGAAAAATGACTGAATTGATTCGCGATGTGGCATATCAGGTAACGTTTTTTGGATATTGCCTGCACTTTATATAGTAAATGATTATAATGTAGATAATGTATACTGATTTCTATTTGTAGCATTTTTAACACTAGACATTGTTACTGGTAAACTATATCTTATATTTTTGAAGTTAAAAATGTGAGTTTTTGTAGGACAGAGAGACTACTATATATTGATCAAGCCAATAAATAAATCATTCAGCCAACTGCACCCATAGCTGAAACTGTCAATTGTGCACGTGGTTAAGAAGAAAAGGACCCAATAGGGCGATGTTCATTTGTTTGCTTTATTTAGATGACTAACAATATTATGTGTAAGCGTTTTCAAATATGTGTTTCACGTGATTTGTGTGAACTTCTAAGTATAACTATCACGTTTAAGTGTTTTTATTGCAGTGAGATTATCACTAATGGCAATTACGTTTTTGCTATTTTAGGACCAGATGCTTGAGGATGTATTGCGTTTGCATAATATCATACATGCATTCAGATTATGAAGGATTCGTGTGCTTTGTCGTGTGTTGTCTTCTTTATATGGTACGTTTTACGATTCCTTTTATCAAAGGTGTTTGCATGTCACCCATCCACTTACCTCTGATCTGTATAGTAGAAAGTTGGATTTTAATATGCATTGTCACTAATGAATTCATGATACAGTGTGCTTTTATCTTTAGAAATTAAAGCCTGCTGATATTTATGAAACGTATAAATCTTTTGACCGAAACTAAGAACAAGAATGTTACCATTAAGGAAAAACATGATGTTAACATTTAACATAACCCAAACTGTTAATATTGGTAGAGTTTATTTTTGTAGCCATGTGAAGACATACAATATAGCTCTCAACAGTCTTTGTCCTCATTGTGTTGATTCACACTCGAGGTTTGGTAGTTTATACATCTCCAGATTCCTCATTAGGTGAGAAAAAAAAACCTTAGTGATGAACTAACAAGCATACTTCAAATTGCATAAATCCTTTTAGATAAGCTATAACACTTGAAATACTTGACACATATTACAGTTGGCTTTCACATAACAAACCATGTTAAACAAGAACCTTGAGTTAACGACACTCGATCTTCGAAATGGATGAGGTACAACCAGTGCACTTAGTATGCATGAATCATTTTTATGTGTTGACAAAGTACAAACCACCCCTACTTAAAAAATAATATAAAAACTTGATCTAATCATAGTTTAGCTATTTTATATACTCAAACAATTGTACATGTATGGGAAATTATAAAATTTATAGTTACCTGTATTAAGGACACTAATATTTTTAAAGTGCAAGTTTTTCAGCATATATATGATTTTAACATCATTTTCTCAATATTTATGCACTTGTTATTTTTTACCACCTATATGTAATGACCCCTCGAGATAATTATAATTCATGTTGTTCATTGTTGCAGCGTAACACAAGCAGTTTTTTGCTGAAGTTAGGTGGACTCTGGCGACTTTGAAGCACCCATGTGGATGTTTTCTTTATAAAACACAAGTTTGAGTATATGTATCAAGCATTTCTTTTTTGTTTATTTGCTTGAGGTTTTTGTTGATAGTGGTTTTACGCCATTACTGAATGAGGATATTAAAAGGAAAATGTGCTTTTGTACACTCTAATATATTAGCAATTACATATCAATTTGAGATGATTTTAACTGTTGACCCATAGCTGAATTGAAATGTTTTTGGGGTTCTTGAATTAAACAAAGACTATATAAACCAGATTTAAAATACCTTCAAAATAACAATAGAGTGAATAGTATTCTTTGCAATTATGCAAGAATGTTTATTTGCAATGATATAACAAAGTAGAAGTGTCGATCATGTTTGTAAACTAAAATGTCTAAAGTCACACAAAACCCATGAAATGGAAAACACATACCAGTCATATGAGACGAGAAGACGAGATGAGAAGACAAATAATGTATATTTTAAAAGTAGCACATATAATTGGTGAACAAATGTCGCCTTAAACGAAAAAAAAACCGTAGCTATCACCGAACAACAAATAAATCTTTATAAAGAAAACATAATAGACAAAATCCGCCGCAACGAAGCGCGGGTCTCAAAAACTTGTTTTATACACTAGACATTTCTTCAAATTTTTTATTATTCATTTATGAAATGGTTTGTATAATAAGTAACCTTTTTATATTATTATAGATTTACTTTATTAATGATTCATAATTATATCAATATGTATAGTCTATCATCAGTTTTCTATTAAGCCAAGGAGCGATTAAAAAAAAACTATAATGAACTTTTATTCATAAATCCGAATATAATTCGAAACAAAACGCTACCAATGTTTTTTTGATTCACTAAATCGATTTTGATTCATAAACTTGAATAACGATGCATAATTCACGAAACGAAAAATGATTCAAAACAAGATTACTAGTTCTTTAACGATTCACTTTTCGTAAAAGTTTTCACTTATACGATTCAAAACCGAATATAAATCCAAAAAAACGCTAAGAATGTTTTTTTATTCACTAACTTGATTTTGATTCATAAATTCGAATGACGACGCATGATTCACGGAATGAAAAATGATTCAAAACAAGATTACTAGTTCTTTAACGATTCACTTTTCGTAATAGTTTCAACATTTATGATTCAAAACCCAAAACATGTGCGTAATACATGTTATGTTTAAAACTTGAATCATAGATTTTACAAAATATTTTTTTAGTTGTGGTTTAGGGATTTTACAATAATCATCTTGAATTTTTAAAATAATTTTATACTTTTATTGGTAACTGGTATTATAATGAAGAAATGAGTGATTAAAAAAACATGGATACTTAAAAAATTAAGATAGAAATAAAAAAGCATCGAGAAAGCATCATGATCAGTTACAAATTTTTAGTAACAATAAATAGTTGGAATCTTGATTGCTAAATTAATTCTTTAATGACTCAATTACTATTTTACCCTTTTCATTTAA
>BQNB010154347.1:0-12026 GCA_026074375.1 Tanacetum coccineum | reverse complement strand
TTTCTCTATAGTCAATCTGTATTTATACAAGTTGGCTATCACCCTTAGTAGGCTACAAAGATCTGTTCAGTTTGGGACTCACACTATTAAATAGCAAAGTCGGGGGCATTTAACCTACTAAGTAAAGATAGTTTATGGTACAACCGGTTTAACCTTGTAATTAAAAGTATGGAAATTATACACTAGCACCTCACATAAGTGTTTAGATTCTCTATTTCACTCGGTGTAATAATGAATTATAACAATATAAGAAACGAGAAAATAAACATTCACTACCTGTCATAGCATATAGATTACCATAAGCCTGATAAAGGATCAGAACCTTCACCGCTTTGGCATAAGCACCTAGGAATTACTATCAAAGAGGTCTTTTAAAGGGTTGTAACGTTAGGTATTGGGTAAAGGAAACACAGTTTGGGATAATGGGAGAATTTTACTGGTGGCAAGCTAATTATTCACAAGAGTACTTGTAAAAGGCATTGCTAAGCCAAGACTCGACGAAAACTAGGACAATCGTACACAACTCTACATCAAACTCTTTCTTTTCTTTTCTTGACTCTTTCTTGAAATAAACAATAGCAAGATGACAGCCCGTATATTCTAACATATCTTTTTGTTTTTTTTATTTTTCTCTTTTTTTACACTTTTGCCATGCCATCTGCTGAAACATAAATAATATATATGACTTGGGTTTTCGAGGTTTATAATGACACCCCTACACTTGAGTTTTTAATAACTCAATAATAAACTAACTAATGACCCGAATTAGTAGGATCAACAAACATGGAGTATATTAAACACGTATGAGGGTAATAATTTGACTTTATTCCCTATTTCTCCATAAAATTAAAACTATCATGATTCTTAATCGTCCTAAAACTGTGTACACTAACAATAGACTCGACTTAGCAACCATGCAATCAAGCAAACAATGAACTAAGGTTAAACAATTATGATAACAATAATGTACTACAAATGAGTACATACAAGGAAGGCCAAACCGATTTGTGTGTAACATTTAGTAGTGTGTAAACAATGCTCTTCATTAATAATCCGGAATCCACCAGAAAATTACGAGAACCACGAAAAGGATAGGTTCAAAAGGGTGTACTAGGGGTATCTTACACTAAAAATGAGAGCATAGCAAGGGTGTGGGGGTAGTTATATGACCAATGAGATCATCATAACCATAACAAACGCAAGCTAAAAACAAGGGTTATCCTAATGCCTCTTATCACTTAGCAATTCCTAATTACACGAATGCGATCTCACTAGCAGTCTCGAGATGCATCGCTAAAGCAAGTTTTAGAATCTATAATACTAGCGGTACACTCTCATAAGCATTAAAAATGAATGCTTTTATTCCTAAGATCTAGGAGTGAACCTCACATTTTTGGGGTGAAATTTTTTAGTGGTAGGGTTTTTGTGCTAATCATATAACTCCTATCCAATGAGACGCTTCTAATAATACAGTTTCACTGATATATGCCATAATGTTTTTTAATTTGGGCTAAAATTACCGTCCTAAACTATGTTTCGTTATATTATACATCTTTTTAAGAACAAAGCAAATGCAAATGAAAGAATAATTTTTAAGGCTTTTATTACCCCTCCCTCACACTTATTTTAAACATTGTCTCCAATGTTCTACAAGTACCCAAAAAATGAATAAAGAGAAGATAAATAAAAATCAAGAGAAACTAATACTCCACTGGTTTGCTCAATATCAAAGAAGAAACGAGATGATCCGGCTAAATCTTCATCAAATAATCATCCAACATGAAAATCCAATGAACTTCCAGACTCTCCTTATCTAATATAACTTGAAAATCAAAGACAAAAACAACTATACCCAGCGTAAAATCAACGATAAATAATATACAACCTTATATAATCATAAACTAAAATCCTAAGAAAGCAATAAAGATAAAATGTTAGTTGATCCACTCTGAATCAACACATATAAATATATATATAATATATAGATATGTAATAATAAGGATAAGATAGCAATTATAGTATAGATAAGTATTTTCCGTCGGGTTAAGAAATTCACTTTTAGCCAAAGCGATATCTCAAAAACCTCCCAGGTCGTTTATTCCCCAACGAAGCGTGAATTGAAAATCGGCTAAGTTCGTGATTGCGCGTTTTGAATGGGTAAAAAGATTTTGATTTGGTTTTCTAAAATCTACTTGACGAAAAGATAAAACAAATAAAAGCATATAAATGAACAAAGCAATTAAGACAATTAAACAAGTAGAGCATTAAACGATTACTAGAAATTAAAATTTATAAAATGGGAAAATGCTTGCTAAGTGACGTGAAATGTTCATTAAGTGCGGCTTTAGGTTTAACAAATTAAAATCCTTTAAAAATAAACAAGTTTCAAAAATTAAATGACAAAGAAAGTAAAATGATTTTTAAAATAAATGACAAATATTTAAATTGCAATAAAAGTACATGACGGAATGTAAATTAAAATGACTAATAATTTCTTAAAACCTTTTAAAACCGCACTTAAATTCCAAATCACTAATCACTAATCACTTAGCAAACACTAATAAACTACTCACTAATCATGGTAAAAATCAACATAGCATTTAACGATAAAAATAAATCTACACTAAGCATGGCAAAAATCAAATACGCAAATATATTATAGGAGCAATTAAACGAAGAACGATATATTATAAAAGATATGCTTGCTAAGTGTATTGTTTAGATCCTTAAGTGTGAATTAAACATACATTTAAGTCCGTATTGATGAACCAATATCTTTGTAACAAATTATCTTCTCACAACGTTAGTTTATATTGAAAACAATTTTTATTAAGATATCAATTACTAAATTAATGCCTAATTATTGTTACGGATTTTGCCCGCTCGAATAACCAAAACAATAATCTAAGTAATATAAAAATCACTAATCAATATTTTCTCTCATTTATTAATCACACTTAATTCACTAAACAATTTAACACTTAACAAGCATATATAAAAATCTACTCACTACACATATTAATAAAACTACCACTAATCAATAAAGCAAACATTTTTTTAACTAAATATTAAGCTACAACTATTAATAAGAGAAAAGAAAAAGAAAGAATAACCCGAATCGAATATAAAACCACCCGATCTAATAAACTTATTTAAAATCTAAAGCTTAAAACTTGATTAATACATAAATAACTAATTAGCTAGTAAAGGTATGAACTTTATTCACTAATTAGCTAGATAAATACTTAAAAAGCTTAAAACTTTATCTAAGAAATAAGCTTAAAAGACCTTTAAGCTCTACGCCAAAGAGGTAGAATGAGTTTTCATCAACAATAAGACAAGCAAAAGGTTAGGACAAATAAGCTATAAGCTAAAAGTTTTGATTCCAAAATATGAAGTATTTTGAAATAGAAAAGCTAAAAGCTACTAGATCTAAACGATTAAGCTATTTCAATAAGACTAAAAAAACTAAATTAAAAGGTTTTGGAAAAATAAGATAAAAACATTAAGCTAGAAAAAATAAGCAATCGAAAATAAGCTAGAATAAGCTAACTCAAAAAGCTTTAAATCGAAAACACTATAAAATAAGCTAGTCTAAATAAGCTATGAAAGTATCTTATTAGAATATAAGCTTAAGAGATCGAATCCAAAAATAAGCTATAAGCACGAGCTTATTTGAAAATAAGCAAAAAAAAAAGAGTAGAAGAATAAGCATAAGAGATAAGCAAAAAGAAATAATAAGCATTAATAAAGACCAACCTTAATAAAAGGCATCTTCATTCATAAAAATAAGCCAATACAATAAGATCCAATAAGTTTCAATAAGCTTTTACAATAATCCCAAAATAAGCTAGACTATTCTACTCCTACTCCTAAATCTACACTATACTATTTTTTGATCTAAAAACTAATGCCCCAACGTTTGATGCATCTTCATTTAAATAGAAAAAATTGTGTGAGGGCATTTTCGTCCTTTCACGGAGCCAGCCAATTAGAGCCAAAAGATCACAGGTAGCTTAGTCTTTTCTTGCGGAGGAGTGCTTCAATATTACACCAATGATTGGAATGGTACAACAACCTCGTATTGCTAGGAAAAAATACCCGGATCCACGAACTAAAATGAGCCATGTGGCCTCAATCATGCGTATAATAAATGCCTACGCATTCCTTCACACATTACTCGTGCCTTGCCTCAATAATTGCAAAATGAATTGATAAATATAATGGGCCACGTGTCAGGATAAGATTGGCCAATAACAAGTTAGTGGGTGTGAGTGGGGGAGTCTACTCGCTGCTCCTATTTAATTTTGGAGAGTGTAGTGCAAACACCACAAACATGCACAATTTACACCAAATTGATATCTCCATTTTATTGTTGGGCCGAGTTTTTGGACTCTCTTTCTTGGGCTAGGATCAAGGTTGTTGGACTTGGGCTCTATGTTGGGTTGTGTCATGAGTTAAGAATATATGGGTCGGCCCGACCCACAATAAAATGTAACAGGTCAGCCCAATAAACAATAAGGTATCATCAAACTCGTAATTTCACGCTCTTTCCAATGGAGTGATCGGGGAATTTCTTTGACTTCGTCTTGTTCTCGAAAAATGCGTAAACGTCTTCAAATCTTAACCGAAAGTCTCCGTTTTTGCTTCGTTTTCAATCCTTAGTACCTGCAAGGCATAAAAACACAATACAAACATATTTGCAATATAATTTCCTATATTTTAGTGTTTTTTAGTCCGTTTTATAGTGTTTTCCGGGGTTATAAAGATGTGTATTTTAGCACACATCACGGATAACGATTCTTAACAGTCAACTTGTTCAATTCCCTATAGTCAATACACATCCTAAAAGAATCATCCTTCTTTTTCATAAACAACACCGGTGCTCCCCAAGGCGATGAGCTTGGTCGAATGAAAACTTTGTCCTGGAGTTCCTTGAGTTGTCCCGAAAACTCCTCCAATTCAGAAGGTGCCAAACGATAGGGAGACTTTGCAATCGGTACAGCTCCATGGATTAACTCGATCTGGAACTCAATTTCCCGGAGATGTGGCAATCCTGATAAACATCCAAAATACCTCGGAAAATTTCTAACCACAACAATCACTTCTTGTTTCTTATCGCTAGCCTTAACACTCATCAAAAGTCTCGCTTTCTCTTCTGGTTTTTCTCCTAAGACTCTAAGCACCTTGCCATCTAGTAGTGGTATCCCCACTACTTTCTCATGACAAATTATTTCAGACTTATGATTTGACAACCAATCCATACCTATTATCACATCAAAACTCCCATGCCCGAATGGTATCAAATCGATGTCAAAGACATGACCCTCGATTTCTAGTTTGCAACCCTTAATAACCTTATCAATCTCTACTAGCTGCCCGCTAGCTATCTCAATCTCATATCTGAAACCTAATTCACTGGGCTCTATGCCTAACAGAGGTATAAAAGTAGTGGAAACAAAACTATAGTCGGCACCAGAGTCAAATAAGGTAGTGGCAAAATGATTGTTCAAAGTAAATGTACCCGTCACAATGTTCGGATCCTAGCGAGCTTCCTCTGCTCCCAACATGAATGCCCTACCCCTAGCTTGGTTCCCTTGGTTTCCATGACCCTGACCTCTGTTATTAGTAGCAACTTGGTTTGGACGGTTTCCTCTCGGTCCTTGTGCTCTATTCAATCTAGGACATGCTGGCCTGAAATGGTCGGTACTACCACATTCGTGGCATGCTCCACGAGCAGGTGTTGGGTTCCTTACATTTACCGGGTTCACATTCCTAGGCACAACTCTACAATCCCTCGCAAGATGACCTGGGCGGTTACAGTTGAAACACGTGCGACAAGGCCCTCCGGGTGCATGGTAGGAGTTGCAGGTGGTACACTTAGGCCAAGCACCCGTATTCTCTCTTCCTACAGGGTTTGCGGTCGTAGCAAAAGCATTTCCAGTCCTAGTCCTCTTATTATCATCCCTACCATTCTTATCCTTGCTAGGTTCCCCCATATTTCCTCTTTTCTCAACCTTCTTAATTGATCCATTCCTAACAGCCTCATCGGTCAGTGCACCAGAAATCTGCACAGCCTTCTGCATAGTCTTTGGCTCCGTTGCTGCCACCATCCCACGGATCTGTGGAGCAAGGCCATACACGTACCTCTCAATCTTCCTACTCTCTGGAGTCACCAAATGTGGAACTAACCTAGCCAACTCATGAAACCTATCAGTATACGCAGCATGGCCAGCCCCGACCATGGCGTGATTCCACAACTCAGTTTCCAACTTTTGCATCTCATGACTAGGACAAAACTCTTCTATCATCATAAACTTAAAGTCATTCCATGACATACTAACAGCAACTTCCCGGCTTAGCGTGCGGATCTGAGAGTTCCACCACGTTAAAGCCTTACCCATAAATGAACCAGCAGTGTATTTCACTTTTTGGTCAATACTACAACCACTCATATCCTGCACGGACTCCATTTTCTCAATCCATCGGGTAAGAACTACAACACCTCCCTTACCATCATATTCCTTAGGGTTACAAGCTAAGAACTCCTTATATGAACAACCTACCCGGTTGCCATTCACTAACACATTCCTAACGTTCTCCTGAACATTCTCATTAACCACATTACCATTTTGATTTCCAACATTTCCTTGGTTACCAACCTGAGCTAAAATGGCGGGTAAGAGGTTCTGCAATTGTTGGGCAATGATCGTCGAGAAGTCGGGTGCTCCTCCTACACCCCCATTGACTCCCTCTACATTCCCATTGACTCCCTCTACATTCCCATTAGCTCCCAACCCCTGGTCATTCCCTTGACCATTCAATTCGTCAACACGCTCATCATTACCTCTCCTAGGTCCTCTACCCCTCCCACCTCTACCAACCCGTTCACCCGTTCCCCCTCCTCGTGATTCGGCAACAGGCCGGCCAGCACTTCGGGTCCTCATCCTTGGCGGCATTATCTACACGAGGGAGAACATGGGCAACGTTAGGTAGGTAGGAAGACTAACATATATATAGAATATCTTACTATATATATAATTATACACATAATACCCCCTTATGGTGTCAACATCAATTTGTGTGAACATTATTACCAAGTACGAGTAAGTTGTGATACTTTTATAACTACGTTGGCCACCGTATTTATATCTGTATCCTTTCCCAGTCGTACTCAGTATTAAGCTCACACATCTCAATGACTGACATAACTAAAGCACCAAACCGCGAACACGCGAAAGCAAGCAAAAGCGGAACACCGCGCACATAGATCCTATACGCAACTAAATGACGGATCTTAGGTTATAGTCTAGGCCAATCCACCTAGTTCTCTATAACCTTGGCTCTGATTACCAATCTGTCACACCCCGACAATGGCGGAAACTCAGGAATGCAACATAATGATCAATCATAACACAAGATACAATATAGAGAAAACTACAATGCATAAACTTCAAGTGTTACGAAGACCAAACCATCCACCTCGAACAACCTCGAGTGATGTTCCAAATCATCTAAATCTAAAATCTCTTACAAATTTCAAATGCCCACAGAGGGGTCTAAATCTAAACTTAAACTAGAACTTCCGAATACAAATAGCCAAACAAATAAACAAGTAAGGCTTCACACGAAAAATCCATAGGGGATGCTCCTAAGCCCGCTACCACATAACACCAACTATTCATCTTTCACTCACCTAAATATGATACTCAGAAACGTTAACAATAATGTTGGTAAGCTCGTAGGTTTGACCTTAAACCCAAAAGTTGTGCCAATATCTCAAAATAGGGGACAAAAGTGCAATATGATAGTGAATATATGAGAAGCACCTATGACTTAGCATCCTCGCTAATCATGTAAAACTCGACCTAGCTTACCCGCTAGTCGAACCATCCTAGCATCACCGCTAGTCCGGTAGAAAATATGTCACTTACGCACAGTACCACATAGAACCTTGCATGCCAAACACAGTACATGCAAGTACCACACAGAACCTTGCATGCCAAACACAGTACATACAAGTACCACACAAAACCTTGCCATGCCAAACACAGTACATGCAAGTACCAACACATAATATTCACATAGCAGTCATAAGCACATATCTTGTACCAAAAACAAAACCACATTTCGCACAGATCAATTTAAAATATTTCAAAACACATTTGAGTATCATTTTCCCCCAACGAAAAAACTAGTAAAAAGTAGGGCTATGAGAACTTACCTCAAGCAAGTCTTTAGCAACCCAATCTCAATCACACAAGCAAATGCAACGACGCCCGCACACGACCTAGTCCAGTTAATGTCCCATTTTAATCATCCATTTCCAAAACAATCTTCACGTTTGATGCATAGAGTTTAGACGCGTTGTACAATTACCCAAAACAATTTAGTGGTGTGATGGTTGACAACTTATTCCCACAATCATATCAATCTCATTCCCCGATAATACATACTTATACTATTTAGAGAAAATAGATAAGTAATATAAATAAATATTTATAATTAATAAGTATAAATATATCTCGACAAGTCCATTCGGTAAACGTTAGTCACTTCAAAATAATCATTATACGGTTAAAAATGAAACGTTTATTCATGATAAACACATTACAGAAGTTTCGAGAAAAATTATATTTTTCGTCTTTTAGTCAATTTATTAAATAAATAAAATAATTAAATAATATTTTATTATTTAAAATCAAAAATCATGTTTTTAGGAAAATTTCTAAGTATAAACTTTTTACGAAATTTCGACATGACCCGTACGTTTATACAACGTTTTCCAAGGTTTCAAACCTCATTTTCAACAATTTTCACAAATTCGATACTTTTCAACAAAATTTCAAAATCTCAATCTTTAACGTTTACTAAAACATTTTTCCCTAAATATTGTTCAATGTCACTTCGTAAATACATTTCCACTTTCAAAAGTCCATCAAAGCTCTCATTACGACTAAATATCGCTTATTGGGCCTTAAGGCCCAACAAGGGTCCATTAGGATATTTATAAGTCCAAAATACGATCCGAGTCCAAAACCAAAGTCCATTTACATACATAAGTATATACTTATATGTAGAAAATAATCCGGAACACAATAAGCCCTCCCATTAAGCCGCGGCTCAAATAGACTTATTGGGCCGTGAGTCCATAAACTCCAAAATACGTATATTAAGCTTGAAAATAAGCTAATAAGCTACGTATCGCATTTGATTACTACCATAAGCCTCAAAAATAGTCCACAACATACGCCATAACACAAAAATAATCAAAATCACTTTCCTAGTGATTTTGGGAAACTATATGTGGCATATAAGCCCAAATAAGCCAAGAAATAGCTTAAAAATAAGCCCGAATAAGGCATACAAGGTACTATCAAAAATAAACATTCTAGCATCATATATTATTTAACCATCACGACCACAACATCAAAACTACAAAAATCATCTTTTTCCTTTTTATTGTTACACGAACCAAACACACCCTTTTCTTTCGTTTCGTTTCCAAAAATTGATTTTCACAACAATCAACTTGTACAACTAACATCTATGCATAAAAATAAACACAAAAGGACAAACGAAATTTAAATTTGGAAAATTACAAGAAAATCTTCAAAAATGTATATTTCGACACGAACCGGACAACCCAAACGTTGTTTAAATGAATACCCAAACACTCGTATCAACCCGGAATATCACGTTCTCGATCAAAGTTGAAAATTTTATGGTGGATTTGTGGTGGTGTAGTGGCGGCCGGATATACACACACACACTTATATGTGTGTTTTTTTGAAAAAGAAATGATAAGGATTATGGGATAATGTTTCTAGTGGAAAGCATATAAGTGTACAAATGGGACAAGGTTAGCTAAAATTAAGCCACCTTGTCTTCCTTGACTTATCTTGACCGGCCATGGAATCCAAAGGGACTCGGGCCTTTCTTTTCGTGTCGAAATCACTTAAATACTCGTAAAACTCAACCGTAAAATTTTCCCCAAAGTTAATTAGCATTTTTATTCACTTTAAAAATACTTTTCCATTAACCTAGAGTATTTACACGACATATTTTTCACTTTACACCTTTCAAAACTCATTTGGACATTAACGGACGTGTCAGACTCGTTTTTCGGCATTTCTCAAAATTCACGGGTCGAACCACCCGGAATACGAATAACACAATAATACCTTCCAAAAGGGATTATTAATCACAATAAACCTCAAATCATCACATATCTCATAAAATCACCACCGTCAACACGGTACAAAATCTGAATAAACTGACAACAGTCAAATAGTCAAAGGACTATTAATGTCATATTCAGAACACAAAAAGGGCAAAGGTTACATTCTACCCCCCTTAAAAGAATTTTGTCTCCGAAATTCAACTACTAACATTACTAAACAAATGCGGGTACTTTAATTTCATCTGATCCTCACGTTCCTATGTGAATTCAGCGCCACGTTTCGAATTCCACCGAACTTTGACGATGGCAATCCTACTACGCTTCAACTTCTTAAACTCTCTTTCTAAATTTTCTACAGGCTCTTCCACAAAATTCAACTTAGCATCAACTCGAATCTCATCTAAAGGCACTTGCAGTGTTGGATCAGCCAAACACTTCTCAAGGTTTGACACGTGGAACGTGTCATGAACACCATTCAATCCCTTAGGAAAATCTAACCGATAGGCCACAGGGCCAACTTTCTCAATAATCTCAAACGGTCTAACAAACCTAGGTGCTAACTTCCCTTTCTTCCCAAAGCGTACCACACCTTTCTAAGGCGACACTTTGAGCAAGACATTGTCACCTACACTAAAATCTAGAGGCTTCCTCCTCTTATCAGCATAACTTTTCTGATGATCACGCACAGCCTTAAGTCTATCCTTAATCTGTGTGATCTTTTTAGTAGTCTCTTGCACTAACACATGTCCTATCAACTGACCTTCTTCAACCTCAGCCTACATAATTGGCGAACGACACTTTCTACCATATAATGCCTTAAACGGAGCACATCTCACACTAGAATGATAACTATTGTTATACGAAAACTCAACTAATGGAAGATGAACATCCCAACTTCCTTCGAAGTCTAGGACGCACGCTCTAAGCATGTCTTCCAGAGTTTGAATAGTACGCTCACTCTGACCATCTGTCTAAGGGTGATAAGCCGTACTCATGTCTAATCCTAATGCCTTTTGCATTGACTGCCAAAACCTTGATGTGAAATGACTATCACGATCCGATATAATCAAGATCGGCACACCATGTCTAGAAACTATCTCATTCAAATATAATCTAGCCAACCTTTCCATTTATAATCCTCACGCATAGGTAGAAAATAAGCAGACTTAGTCAATCGATCCACAATGACCTAGATTGTGTCATGCCCACTACTAGTCCTAGGCAACTTAGTTACAAAATCCATAGCTATCCCTTACCATTTCTATACGGGAATCTCAAGTTGTTGTAGCAAGCCAGATGGCCTTTGATGCTCAGCCTTAACCTTTAAACAAGTCAAACACTTACTAACATACTCAGCTATATCCTTTTTCATTCCAGGCCACCAATACCTATCTCTCAAATCGTAATACATCTTATCAGCTCCTAGATGTATAGAGTAATTCGACTTTTGGGCTTCATCCATTATCAGATTTCTCACCTCACCCTTCAAAGGTACCCATATTCGATCCAGGTAGTACAAAGTTCCATCACTTCTCTGTTCTATCCTCTCATCCAAAACCTTTCTACAATCCTCTAAACTCATCCATAGCCTCCTTCTGAGCCGCTAGTATCCTATCCTTGATACTCCATATTTATAGCTCTAACACTCTTAGGCTTTACTCTTTCCTTCCTACTTAGGGCATTAGCCATCGCATCCGCCTTACCAGGATGGTAGCGAATTTCACAGTCATAATCACTAAACAACTCTATCCAGTGATGCTGTTGCATATTCAACTCTTTCTGACTAAAGATATGCTGAAGACTCTTATGATCCGTATAGATGACACTCTTTGTCCTATACAGA
>BQNB010154346.1:0-15530 GCA_026074375.1 Tanacetum coccineum | reverse complement strand
CCTTTTTCCCTTCATTTTAATAACATTTGAAATTTGAATACTTGTCATCCTCTACTATTCTCTCCAAGCTTTCATGGTTGATTATGTATGATTCAAGATAATCAAGACCTATCAAGGAGATAAAGAGAGAAAGATGGGTGAGTGAATTCCTAGAGAGAGAAAGGAAGATAGAAAATGAGAAGATTAGATTAGAGAGAAATAGAACCACCAACCCACACCCCTCCCTTTACCATTCTATTTATAAGAGTGGGAAGGGTTCCTAATTTACCTAGAAAGGTGATGTGGGATATTACAAATTTTTACAACGTACATAGTCTGACAATGACTAAACATAAAATACTACCTAGTAACCGACACTTTTCTTATTCCTAACATAACATATATATGCACAAGATTATTAATATTAAAATGAAAGCATAAATTATTATGTATGTAAATAAATACACAATGTTGTACGTATACAGACAACTCATGTATTTCATCTTTAAGAGTTTAAGTAAGGATATCCTGATTTTTGAACTATATGCGTTCAATAAGGATTTATTTTTATTTAAAGTTTATATAAGGATACATGGAAAAACGTTTAAAAAAACTTTATATTATACCTTCATCAACGTTCATCATTTGTTATTAAACTTGCGTATTGTGTACACTATGTTATCATACACAAGTTTAAATATTAAGTACGGCTAAGTTATTATAAACAGGAATATAAATATAAAATGTAAGCACAAATTACTATGACAAGAAAACAAATATATGTGATTGTACTTATAACAACGACTAATGTAATTCTTATTTAAAGTTTATATAATAAAATCTAGAAACACATTTAAAAAAGTTGTATATTTTTAACTTCATCAACGTTCATCATGTGTTATTAAACAAAGTCACTTAAACAAAGTCAAATCTTTCATACAACAAAAATCTTTTACAAAATATAAATTGATATTAATACATAATCAATTTTTTTACGTAAAAATTAAAATTTTAAACACGAGCAAATTTATATGTTCGTATACAAAACTAAAAATTTTGAATAAATTTGATTGATGTATAAACCTCATGCGTGTACGAAATTTATAACTAGTAGTATTGTTATGATATGATGTTTTTATTTTGATCATGAGTAAAAGTATAAAGTCTAACATATTTATGACTGATGTGTTTCAAAAGCTTTAAATTTATAAGACTGAAAATACCGGATAATTATATGGAAACACACGGGTAAAAGTATAACCCACGTATGCAGTATAATCTTTTTAGGTAAGACCAGGTCGTCCACAGGGATTAGAGTAGTGTTCAAATAATCAGAAAGAAAATAGACTTTAACAATATTGAAAATAATTTTTACTTTACCAATGATAAAAAGAATGACTACTTGGATAGTTGAAAAATAACTTATAAGTGTTGGAAATGATTTGACCTCGAAGATGGGGCATTAATTTATAAAGACGATTTCTCGTTAGAAAACGTTTTCATAAAGAAACTTGCTAACTTAAGACTTATATTTAGTTAACTAGACCAAATGTGTCACTCAAATAATCAAGTTAGTATTAAATCAAAGCTTATTTTGTTTATCAATTTACGAAAGTGGATTTCTCGGTAAAGAAGTTAAAGACCATAGACAAATCTTTAAAACCACATAGATCATAACGGGTCTTTCGACCTATACCGATATGATTATATAATCTAAGTTGATAAGCAAAAATAGATAAGATGGGATATAACGAGGTTGCAACATAAGCTTAGGATTAAAGTGGTCAAGATCATACCAAACACTTATTCATTATTGTAACTTCACCGAGTAGTCATGAGAGATTTAGACTCTCATGACAAAGGAGTTCATAACAAAAATACTCATTACATAAATTTCCATTATTTCAATAACAAGGTAAGAAAACTTCTTCGTTCTTGATCGTTAGATCTTTTTCTTCAAGGGAAAAGGTATTTCTTGGTGTTTTGGTGAAAGGGGAAAGGTATGTGTGTATATAATGAGATAGGTAGAGAGAAATAGTTGTGAGAGGAATGATTTGGTTGAGAAATTTCATCTTAATTTATAGGCAAGATTTTGGTGCAAAGTGTGGCGCACTTACAAATAAGTGCGGCAGACTTGATGAGTTAATGTAGGTGCGTTTAATTGACTTTAATTCTTCAATCTTTGGGAAAATGTGCGACGCACAATATTGTAAGTGCGGCGGTGTTTGAACTTTAGAGGAAAGTTGTAGGATCCCGTTTAACACTTCATAACATATAACATACACGAATCGAACTAGAAAAGAGAAAGAGAGTGAGTTGAACTTTTAGAGAGAGAAAGAGGAGAGAGAATTGAGAGAGAAAAGAGAAAAGATATTTTAGATATTTTGAACAACTAACTTTTCCAAGTGGAAAAGTTCCTTATATACCCCGACACTTAAAAGTGACGCGCGGGATATTTAACTAGGACCCGGGCTCGGGTTTTGCTTGGGATTAAACCCGAAACATATACAATATTAGATTAACTATCGAGCCCGATTCCCGATATTATCCTATTACAACATTAACTAATTAAAGACCGAAGCTCCATCGTAGAGTGACCGAACTTCCTTGTTCGACTCAATAAATTGAGGCTAACAATCTCCCCCGAAGTGAGGTCTTGAACACGGGAACGAGCTTCCTTTATTGACTCAATAAAATTGAGGCTAACAATCTCCCCCGAAGTGAGTTCATTGATGACACTCCTTCATGAGATCAGTGAGATTGCTTTTGTCGTTTAAGCTCGAGTGTTCTTGGTCTTTGTCTTCGTTGTAACATTTAGCTAATACACGGTCTTGTTCGATGGTCCCCTAAGCTAAAATTTGAAAATGACCGTAGTGTTATGATTGCACAAATGGTTAAAAGCAAGAAGAAACCTCACAAACTTAAATACGAAGACACCATCAAGAAAAAACTCTATCTTTTGCACATGGATTCTTTGTGGACAAATACGTGTCACAGACATTAATGGGAAAAGAAGTTTACATCATGTCATTGGCGATGTTACTCTCGATTTACATAGGTAAAGTGCTTAAGATCAAAAAATGAAGCTCCGGATTTCATATTTAAGTTTCTCAAGATGATCCAAGTGTGGCTTAAAGTACTTGTTCGACGAATCAAAACAGATAATGGAAACTGAATTGTTATATCAACACTTTGCGTGATATTATGAGATGGTTGGGCTATCTAATGAAACATTTTTTGCTGCTTCCATAAGCAAAATGGTGTCGTTTGAAAGGACGATATACGCTAATTGAAGCTGCCCGCACAATGTTGATTTATGCAAAAGCTTCGTTATTCTTATAGGCAGAAGCAGTTGCTACCGCATGTTACACCCAAAATCGTTCCATCATACGTCTTCATCACGGCAAAACACCATATGAGCTTTTACATGACAAACTTCCTGACTTATCATTTTTCCACGTATTTGGTGCATTGCTATCTGACAAAATGAATAACGGGTGACACTGGTGTAAGTTGTAACCAAAGGCTGATATTGGTATTTTCATTTGCTATGCACCCATAAAGAAAGCATTTCAAATTTACAACTGACGTACCAGACGAATCATTGAGACAATTCATGTAGATTTTGATGAGCTGACTGCAATGGCTTCTGAACACAGCAGTTCAAGACCCACACTTCATAAAATGACTCCTGCAACAATCAGTATAGGACTCGTGCTAAACCCACCTCCTTCAACACCGTTTGTACCACCTTCAAGAACTGATTGGGATATTTTGTTTCAACCACTGTTTGGATGGAAATTTCAACCCTCCATCAAGTGTTGATTGCCTAGCCCCTGAAGTCATTGCTCCAATTGCTGAAGTAGGTGCTCAGAACCTGATGCCTCTCAACCGGTTTTACCTTCCTCAACAAATGTGACCAAGTGCCACCTTCCACCAGGGTAACTCACAAACAACACCAGAAACTCAATCTCCTATCATTCCTAACGATGTTAAAGAATACAATCATGACTTAGATGTTGCACACATGAATAACGATTTGTTCTTTGGTATTCCTATTCTTGAAAATGATTTTGAATCATCTTCTTCTTCGGATGTTATTCCTACTATTGTGCACACTACTGCTCCTAACTCAGAACACGTTAATAAATGGACCAAGGATCATCCTTTAGACAGCATCATCGGTGAACTCGAAAGACCTGTTTCCACAAGACTCCAACTCCATAAACAAGCTTTATTCTGTTACTATGATGCCTTTCTCACATCAGTTGAACCAAAGAACTATAAAGACGCATTAACTCAAGCATGTTGGATTGAAGCAATGCAAGAGGAGCTACATGAATTTGATCGTCTTGAAGTATGGGAACTCGTTCCACGTCTAGATAAAGTGATAATTATTACTTTAAAATGGATTTATAAGGTAAAACTTGATAAAATGGGAGGAATTCTAAAGAACAAGGCTCGCTTGGTTGCTTGTGGTTATCGTCAAGAAGAGGGAATTGATTTTGAGGAATCCTTTGCTCTAGTAGCTAGACTTGATGCTATTCGAATTTTCCTCGCATCTGCTGCTCACATGAATATGATCGTCTACCAAATGGATGTTAAGACAACATTCTTGAACGGCATTCTACACGAAGAAGTTTATGTCAGCCAACCGGAAGGGTTTGTAGATCAAGACAATCTGAATCATGTGTATAAGCTTAAGAAGGATCTCTATGGATTGAAACAAGCTCCTCGCGCGTGGTATGATCTATTATCAAAGTTTCTACTCTCTCAGGAATTCTCTAAAGGAACCGTGGATCCCACATTGTTCATCAGAAGACAAGGCAAAGATATTCTCCTGGTATAAATCTATGTTGATGATATAATCTTTGCGTCTACTACACCTGAATTATGTGACCAATTTTCTAAAATAATATGTTTAAAGTTTAAGATGTCAATGATGGGAAAATTTTCATTTTTTCTAGGACTATAGATTTCACAAAGTCCTAGAGGCATCTTTTTAAACCAGTCTAAAATAGGCTTGTATCATTGAAAAATTTGGTGGAATTAGCGATCCCCGTAGATACTCCCATGGTGGAGAAATCTAAATTGGATGAAGATCCACAAAGGAAAGCTGTTGACCCTACACACTATCGTGGAAAGGTTGGCACCCTCATTTATTTTACAGCCAGTAGACCAGACCTAACATTTGTTGTATGCATGTGTGCCCGGTATCAGGCAAAGCCTACCAAAAAGCACTTACATGTTGTAAAAAGAATCTTTAAATACCTACGAGGAACTGTTAATAGGGGGCTCTGGTATCCAAAGGATTATTTTATTATTCTAACAGCTTATGCAGACGCTGATCACGCGGGTTGCCAAGATACTAGACGAAGCACATCTAGAAGTATGCAATTATTAGGAGACAGACTTGTTAGCTGGTCATCAAAAAGGCAGAAAAGCGTTGTGATATCCAGTACGGAAGCTGAATATATAGCCTTGTCTGGCTGTTGTGCTCAAGTCCTTTGGATGAGATCAAGCTTACCGGACTATGGTCTTGGATCAATTAAAATTTCTATGTACGTGATAACAAAAGCGCTATTGCCTTTATGCTGCAACACTGTTCAATATTCTCGATCAAGCATTTGACATCAGATTACCCCATCATTAAAGGCATGTGGAGAATGGAGTAGTAGGCTTTACTTTGTCAACACGGAGGGTATCAACTAGTGGAACATCTTCACTAAAGCCTAGCAGAGAAAGAATTGAATTTTTCTTATCAACAAGCTGGGAATGCGAAGTAGTTTTATAGTCCTTAGATACTGAAACAAGTTTGGCAGTGAAGCCGAAGAATTAGTGGTGTTTCCTTTCTGACTATTCCTGTGTTTTCTTATGTTACTATATCTCAAAACCAGAAAAACCAAAAAGATTTTTCATTTTTAGAAATTAAAAAAAAAACAAAATTCAAAAATATGAAATCTTTAAAACCAAAGAAAAAATTAAAAAAAATAGAAAAAATATAAAAAGACGGTAATAATGGCATGTCTTATGAAAAATCGATACATTTACCCCGGGGGGGGGGGGGGTTTAGAAATATCATTCGATAATAAAAAAGAAAACGAGGCTGTAAATGAAGTTCGAGCAGAGTTCCAAATGTTTTCAAAAAACATGCCAAAAAATGGCTTGTATTATTTCAAATGCAAAACCCGGTTCATCATCTTAAAGGCCAAGTATTTCAAAAAGAATCTTGACCTCTATATCGGGAGAATTTTTCGTCGGGCATGGTTTACTTTATGACCATGCAAAGGCTTGTGATTACATTGCATCACAACCCATGCTTCCAATATTCCATAAGTGTACGTGTCAGTGCGCTTATGTATTAAAATAAGAGAAATCTTATTTCATGGTGTTTGAGTTTCAAAAATAAACATTAAGTCATCAGAAAATGCTTTTCAAAGACATTCGACCTCTCAAACAACGATTACAGCTCTTTAAATAGAAAACGGGTCATTGTTTGAGGGGGAGAAAATGTCAAATATCTTCTTCAGAAAGTCATTTGATAAAAGGAATAAAGGTTTTTAAACAATAACGGAATATCATTTTTTTAAGGAAAGTTAATTAAATTTAGCTTATGTATGCCTTAAATGTTATTTGTTTATGCCTTGAGAGAGAATATGTGCAAAATTTAAGTTGTTTGGTATGCTAGTTAAAACTCTAGGGACTATTTGTGCCAATGTGATAACTTTAAATGCCTAAATAAACTTATATTCGAGAAACAAAAAGGATCTCAAACTTTAGGGGGCAGAAGTGTCAAAAACATAAAGTTTTATAACACCCCCACCCCTACCCGTATTTTACACATACATACAAAACACTTATACTTTTTTTTTCTTCTCAAAACCATCACTCGATCGTCATACCCTTGATCTTCATTTGCAGTCAAATTCGTGCTTAAGGTATATCATAAACATCGATCATTACACCCTAATGACCTTACATCTCGAACGAATTTTGTTTTTACAAGGTTTTAATTTTGAAAAACCCTAAAATCAAATTAAGGTTCTTAAAAAAATTAAAACTGAATAAAAACTAAAATTGATTGAGGAATTTTGTTCATCTTAAGGTGCTAATGCTTCGTGTATAGCAGTTTTAAATAACAATAACATATGAATTGGATTTGATTGATTTTGTGTGTCGACTTATGCGTTTTTGAGTTTTAGTTAAAAAAGATTGTGGGTTTTGTAATGGATAAATGTTAAAAGTTTTATTGAATGCGAGTATGCTTTGAAATCCATATATGATGTGTTTGATTCTTGGGTAATAATGAATGTTTGGTTTCGTAGGCTTGTTTGTATTATTTTTGATGAATCAGTGTTTGTAAGATGCTAATAAATGTTCTTGTGGATGCTATGATGCTATATGATTGAAACTTGAAGTGGCAAAACACTTAAATACTCAGATTAAAATTCACTATTTTTAATTAAACGAATTCGCAGTTTATAGACCAAACCGAATTTGCAGTTCTAATTGAAGAATTCGTAGTATGTAATAGTGATCGAATTGGCAGTTTCCATCATAGACCAAATTCGCAATTTGTAACGGTAACCGAATTGGCAGTTCCCTTTAGAGACCTAATTCGTTTAGTTTGTAATACTGACCGAATTGGCAGTTTCATTCATAGACCGAATTCGCAGTTGGTAACCGTGAACTCTGCAAATTCGCACGTTCCTTTTAGAGGGACCGAATTGACTGTATGTAACTGTGAACCGAAATTGGCATTTTCCTTTGAGACCAAATTTGCAGTTGTAATAGTGACGAATTGGCTAGTAAAAGTTTCATTCATAGGGAACCGGAATTCGCGAGTTTGGTTTAATGGTGACCGAATTGATGTTTCCCTTTAGAGACCGAATTCGCAGTATGTAACTATGACCGAATTGGCATTTTCCTTAAGAGACCGAATTCGCAGATTGTAATGGTCATCGAATTGGCAGTTCCCTTTAGAGACCGAATTCGCAGTATGTAAGAGTGACCGAATTGGCATTTTCCGTAAGAGACTGAATTCGCAAATTGTAATGGTAATCGAATTGGCAGTTTTCTTTTGTGACCAAATTCATAGTTTACATATTCAGGCATACTTAAAAGGAAAGAAAAGGCTAAATATCACAAACACTTATATTCTAATTAGAAGGTGTCTTAAAACTTGTGTTAGGTATCAAATTTAAAATTGGTTATCTTTGGAATCTAATCAAGTTAAAGTTGGGTTAAATCAACTAAACCAAATTAAGTTCACTCTTTCCATGATTAGCTCTCTAAATGTGTTTCATGCCTTAAGTGCCATATCCTAAAAAGTTCTCTATAGTGTCTTATATAAACTTGTTTTTATATAAACTGTTATAGATTTCTTCTTTTCTGAATATTGAGTATCACAAAAGAAAAGCAGCAAGCCCTTGATGATGCTCTTGTTCCACGAGAACAATGTTTGAGGATTGGTAACTGCAATTACAGATTGAGCACCACATTCCAGCCCAAGGACCCACTTTTCAAGTCACTTTGGATGTTCTTTCTCTCGTACCATTTTATCAATCCTTCTTGATCACTACAAGTGTTCCTGCCATCTACATGCATGGATTATGGGCTACTGTTTCCTATCACAAGCACAACATCAAATTCAAGATGAACAAGAAGAATTACTCTTTTGATCTGGAAACGTTCATAGATATGCTTCAAATTTGCCCAAATCTTCCTCACCAGAAATTTGTTGATCCATCATTTGAAGAGGAAATTATCGCTTTCATAAGAGAACTCGGTTACTCTGGTAATGTGAAGTCACTCTCTAAAATCAAGGTTGACACTCTACCTCAACCTTGGAGAACATTTGGAACCATCATCAACAAATGTCTTAGTGGTAAAGTAACTGGACTCGATCTACTTCGTCTTTCTCGAGTTCAAATCCTTTGGGGTATGTATCACCAGAAGTATGTTGACTATATCTACCTTCTATAGGAAGACTTAGTTTATCAAATCAAGAACAGGGTGTCAAAAAAGAACAAAGACATGTACTATCCAAGATTCACCAAAGTTATTATCAACCACTTCATGTTGAAAGATCAATCAATTCCAAGACGAAACAAGGTCGACTGGCACATGGCTTGTAATGACCCTATTCTCACCACAATGAGATTCATCCCTTAGCATGATGTTGTTTAAAAGTATGGTGCCATACTTCCTGATAATCTAACCAATCAAGCAATGAAAGAATCAGTAGCGTACAGAACTTACTATGCTTTTGCTTTCGAAAAGGAGATTCCAAAACTAAAGTATGTACGGCGATCTACCAGGGAAAAGACTAAACAAGCTCCTGAAGCTTCTCCAGGTAAAAGACTCCAAGCTACAGCTAAGGTAGCTAAATCAGGAAAGAAGAAGCTACATGCTCAAGGATTGGAGACTCTATCAGAAATTGCATTAACTGAGGCTGAACAAATGAATATTATCACCAAAAGAAGCAAGACTCAATTTCATATCTCTCACGCTAGTGGTTCAGGTGCAGATGAAGGAACTGGTGTTTCACCAGGGGTTCCCGATGTACCTACATATGGATCGGAAGATGAACAGATTTCTTAGAAGTCCAGTGACGAGGATGTTGATGATGAAGTAAGCAAGAGTAAAGATGATGATGATGATGCTGATAATGAAGATGATGATGGTCAAGACGATGATGATCAAGATGATAAAAATGAGCAGACTGAATCAGACAATGATGGTGATGACTTTGTTCATCCCAAGTACTCTACTCATGATCAAGAAGAAAGACAAGATGAAGAAGATAAAGAAGAAGAGGGTTCAGATCTGAGGGTTCAAACACCTTCACATTATGAATCCACTGATGATGAAGAAAGTGATGAAGAAACTCAAGGTATGAATGTTGAAGGAGAAGAACTGGATAAAGAAGACACAAATGAAAAGGAAGAAGCGAATGAATTATATAGGGATGTGAACGTCAATCTGGAAGGAAGAGATATTGAAATGACAGATGCTCTACAGACTAATATTCAAGGTACTCAAGTAACAGAAGATACTCATGTGATAATAATAGCTGCCACTCCTAAAGTTCAATAGTAGAGTTCTTCTGTATCATCAAGCTTCATTTCAAACATGCTCAACCCCAATCCGGATATAGGTATTGACTCCATTCTTAATTTGAAAACTGAGTCAACATCTCTGGTAGATGTTCCCGTCTCTACGAATGTTGAAATGCCTCCTTCATTTGTAACACCACTTCTTCCACCACCCATTCCTTTCATTCACCCTTAGCAACAAACACCTGTTCCCACACCAACAATTGTTCCAAGTACCTCCCTACGAAATCTTCCAACCTTTGGTTCCTTGTTCAAGTTTGAAGATAGAGTTAAAGCTTTAGAATACAACTTCTCAGAATTCCAGCAAACAAACCAATTTGCTGCAGCTGTTTCTTCAATTCCCAGTATTGTTGACATGTACCTTGCCAATAAGATGAATGAAGCCGTAAAAACATCTGTGCAACTTCAGTCAGACAGACTTAGAGACGAAGCTCAAGCTGAAAATGAAAACTTCATCAATACACTTGATGAAAATATGAGGAAAAATCATAAAAAGAAGTCTAAGAGCAAAGTTTTAAAGAACAAGTCTCACAGATTTTGCCAAAAATTGGAAGTTTGTAAATGACAAACGTGAAGCAGCAAGTTTGACTAGTTTATCTATTCAAGCTAAGAATCCCATGTGTGGCAACTAACTATTGAACTCGACCATGAAAAAGATTTCATTGATAATAATGGAGATTAACAATCAATTGGACTGATCAATATTTAGCAGAAGACTCTCTACAAAGCATTGGCTGACGCTTATGACACTGTCAAAGACATCCTTGAAAGATACGGAGATACTGTCACGTTTAAAATACATCAAGATGGTGAGGATAAAGATGAAGAACCCTCCGCTGGATCAAACCGAGGGTCTAAGAGAAGAAGAGTCGGAAAAGAACCTGAGTCAACCAGTGCACCAAAGGAGAAGACTTCCAAGTTAACTGACAAGTCTAAAGAAGGGTCTAAATCTCATCACACATCTACTGGCAAGTCTGCTCAAGAGGAACCAATACACGCTGATGAAGACTTGGAAGAACCCGCACATTAGGAGTTCGATATAGGATTTACTGAAGATCAATCTGTTGATCAGACCACTCAGCATCCTGATTGGTTTCCGAAACCAACAAAACCTCCAACTTGTAAATCCCTGATATAAGCACATCTAGGATAACAAAAACATTGAATATACGCAGTGGAATAAGAATAAGAATGATTGCAGTTTTACATACCTATAAAATATATAATAAAAATACTACTTAGGTAAATTCCAACTATTCACCTTTAACTAAGGTAAAAAGTTTAAAAACTTACAAAAATAATATAATTATATAACATTCCTATGGTTAAACCGGGTAAGTATGATCCACCGGGTCGATTTCCCAAGAGACTAGTGGAAATTGAAACCACGTTTAGGTTCGGATTCTGATTTGAATGAAGCAAAGATATTTTGGATAAGCTATTACTACTAAAAAAGAAGCAACAAATAATGACATTAAGCAGTAAAACTATTTTATCCCTAAAAATGTAAACTAAAATTTCACTAGATAAAGAAAAAGTGCCGAAAATTATTAAAAATAAAAAGCCCTAATTTTTATCTTTTCATAAAAGTTTAATTAAAAATTAGACCTAATTACTAATTAAAACTAATAAACTTAATTAACAACTTAACTAAGGACTAATGGTGCAAAAACCTAAGAAACTAACGGGGAAACTAACAAATAACCGGAGGGATAACTGAAAACAAACTAGATCGAAAAAGTCACTTTCTACCCTGAGAATCTACCCCGATCACAAATAAAGTCCAATAAGCATTTGAAATTTTAAAGAGCTTAAAATGAAAAACTCAAAGAAGCAAAGTTGTAAAGGAAGTTAGGGAGAATAACTTTAACAAAAGCACTATGGTCTGAAACTCAAAGATAAGCTCTAAAAAGAGCTTCTTAATAAGTTGTTACAAAAACTAGGGGTTTGGGCTATGTTTCACTAAAACAGCTATAATAAGCTCAAATTAATCTTATTGAGGAAAAGGAAAAGTGATCTAAAAAACTTATGATGTGCTTAATCTAAAAATACAAAGAAATTTAACCTATAAGTATTTTTAAACAACTAAAATTTAGCATGAACTAAGCAAACTCAGAAAATAGGCAAGAGAGCACAAATTCCAAATGAGCTTAAAGGTTTAAAAAAAAGCTTAAACTTGTGCTCCTAAACTTAAGGACACTGAACTACCTTATAATTCTATCTATATGTGCTAAAAAATATAGGACCCATATGCTAATAAACAAATTTAAATCCTAAAGTTTCTAAGTACTGTTTTTGGCTTTTTAACTTTTTGACAGCAAAAATAAGCTAAGAAAATAAGCTAGAAAACAGATTTAAAGACTTAAACTGTAACAAGCTATATTAAAACTCAAATCATACTAAATTTGATAAACTAGATAATAAAATTACTATTTTAAATTAAGCCCAAAAGGTAGCAGTACTAACTGGTGTTAGTACTGCTAGTGTAAAAATTGCAGCAGTACTTTCTCTTGAAAGTACTGCTGATGCAATTCGACTTTTAAGATCAGACTTAAACTATGAAATAATCTAGGAAATGAAAACTAAAGGCTTAAATTCATAATAAGCTATGACTAAACTTAATACTACTGCATTGTACAAGCCTAAATCTAAGCTAACAGTACTACTTATGGTTAGTACTGTAGTGTAAAGGTTCTAGCAGTACTAACTGATGTTAGTATCTGCTAGTGTAATCAAGAGTGCACTAACCCAACAACCCTTAAAAACTATGAGAGAATTTGAGAAAAGCTTTAGTTTGAAATTTAAAGAACAAGTACTAAAATACCAGATAATATTAGCTTAAAACAAAACTTAGGCATTTAAATTTTTGCTATTTTTGTGGGAAAATAACGGGTTACGTGGAGAACAAAAACAATAAGAAGCAACATCAAATCGATAGTTTCCCTTCCCCAAACTAAAACGAAAACATTGTCTCAATGTTTAAAGTCAGTGACTTACGAAAAATCATAAGTCTGTTTATGAAATAGCGAAGATAAACGGTAATCAGAGTATGATGAAAAGGTATGGATTCTCCCCCAAAACTAAATTCACACAATGGATGAGAAGCTCGAGTAGAACGGGAAACAACACCGGACACGAGAGGCTTCAAAGAATTTGTTGGGAGAATCCTGCAAAAATCACAACAAACAAGCAACAAACATCGAGAAATCGGAAAGAGAACAAGCCTCTCTCAACACAACACATTTGATAAGAAAATAGAAAGAATAAGCATGGGGTGAACTCCCACGAAGCGGCTTGTTTTTTATCACCGAGTCGCAAGCTCGACTCGATCCCTAAATTTAGTTGTCCTTAGGGAAAGCAATACTTAGAACAAGAAACTGTTTTATAAAATGCCACCGGCTCTTAGAAATGTGACGATGCCGGGGTCAAAAATGGTGTCTTCATTCTCGAAGGAGACAAATGAGGAAATGAAGGGTAAATCTTAAACAAGGGTGGGAAGGGTGGGTAAAATACTGGTCATAAAATCATGAGATTTAGAAACACCCTTAAACTCTTTGATTATCAAAATACCCGCTTTGGGTTCAAAACATTTCTTAATATCCGGAGGTTTCGGTGGAGGTCGAGGGATTGACGGATCATCTTGGTGATCAAGGTTAGTGACTCTTTTTAATTCATCTTCGGAATCAGATCCTTAACATCAGGCGGAATTAAATTATCTGGAACAAGGAGAATATCAATCTCTTCTTGAGTGGGCTCACTATCTTCAACGGGGATAGGAGACATGGGAAGAGACTCGATAACTGAATTTTAATGAACATTTCCATGGGAAGTTGAAATTTCATTAAGCACTGTTTTCATTAAGGACTAAGCTATTCCTCAAATTCCGATCATACTCCTCCGCAGGATTAGGAAGTATTAAGGGTTCACCGTGCGAATTCATGGTGAGAGGTCACTCCTTGGAGAAAAAGTCTATTGTAGATTGATTCTGTTCTGGTAAGATCAGAATCACTTTGGAAGCGAGATTATGGGAATCATCATCTCTAAGTAGATTATCAAGAAAAGTATGTCTCTTCTGAATGATATATCCTTCCTCTAAGTTAGAAGTACTTCTATAGCTAGAAATCATCGATCTCATTTTTTTCATTATGTTTCATGGAGCAAAACAATCATCCTTGTCGGATAAAGGCGTGTTGGAAAGACTGGCTGATCGGAATTTTTTATCTCGACATTTTCTTGAAAATTCTCTTCCATGCCAAAGTCCTTCGTAAGAGTTGATCAGCATTATGGTTGGTATGAATCAAGAGGAGCTAGTTCATCGGGAAACTTATCAATATAATCACTAGTCTTCACGGAGAAGAACTATAGGAGAAGGATCACTCAGAAGGAGTTGTGGTATGCCACTAAGGATCTTTTTTGAAAATCGATAACAGAAATGGCCAATGAACAAAATTTTTTCCTTTATTTTTCTCAGATTTTTAATCGGCATAGAAATCAAGTTCATCTTTCTAACTCTTAAAAGTCAATTTTTCTCATAAAAAATCAATGAGAAGCTTTTGCGGGTGCGAAGGAGGGTCTTCCTAGATAATTAGGCACTTTGGGTCGGGTCAAAAAATTAAAACCATAAAATCCGGAATGAAAGTGAAAACCATCGACTCTAACTACAACATCCTCGGCTATGCCCATCGGGTGAGTAATCGAACGATTGGCAAGCTTGAGTGTCATTCGAGTAGGAGTCAAAGCTTCAAGCTCAAGTTTCTTGTAGATAGAATGAGGTAAAAAGGTTAATGCTAGCTCTAAATCGGCTAAAGCATAGTCATTTTGAGTTCTTGTTTGTAAAGCACATGGGATAAGAAATTTTCCCGGATCTTCGAGCTTCTCGGGGACTTTGTTCATAATGATAGCAGAACATTCAACATTCACAGTCGTAATGGCGATCTCCTCGAGCTTCTCTTTGTTCCTTAGCAACGAGCTTAACCATTTGTTGAACTTTGGCATTTCGACAAGAGCATCTTTCAATCCAATCTCTAAACGGAGTTGCTTGAACATCTTCAAGAACCTACTATGTTGAGCACTTGGTTTATCGTTCTCTCTCACTTTCATCCTCTCGGGGTATGGAAGTTTAGATTGATACGAATTAGGATTTGGAGAATTAGGATCAAGATTAACGGTTTTCTTTGCTTTTGGTTTTGGAATTTCAATGAAAATGGAATCTTCTTTCTCCGGAGGTGGAACATGTGCGGTATTTTCCAAATTTGGATTTTACACTTTTTCCGTTAACATCTCCAGGATTTGTTTAGGTTCTTTTGAAGGAATAGAAACATCGGGTGTAGGAACAAGAGGAGTCGAAGGTCCTTCCAAAGTCTTACCACTCCTTGTGGTGATAGCATTAATTTGCTGACGAGGGTTAGTCACGGTTTGACTTGGAAGAGTTCC
>BQNB010154345.1:0-14644 GCA_026074375.1 Tanacetum coccineum | reverse complement strand
TCATATACCAATCTATAATTTACGTAATTAGAGAGTGAGACGTACCTTAGCCTTCAAGAGAAGTTACTTTAAAATCTTCAAGGTAGCAAGCTTTAAGGATGAGGATTTATGGAAATCCTATATGAGTTCTTCAATTTGTTTTACGAAAGCCAAATGATGCTTATAGAAGATTAACCTCAAAAGATATGATAATTTAGCCATTTGGTCCCCATCGTTTCATGGGTCCGAAGTTATTGTTTCCGAACATGTTTTGTATTTGATTCGGACACATGCACGGTGAACATCTTCTACATTGAGTAAAGCTTGGTTGGTGTGGATGATTCCACATTGTGTGATTAGTATTAGAGTAATTTGGTCTACCTTGGTCTCTCCAAGGTTAAGGTGTTTTTGAACGAGGATGAGAGTTTTCCTTTCTTCTCGGATGAGGTGTTTTAGACCTCATTATGGATTTAGTAAATCCGACTTTAGGTTTTAAGGAAGGTTTGTAAAAACGTTTTACCTCATCATCACTTGCAATAGGAATTTTAGTATTGTTTATAAGTATAAATTTTGGTTTTGAGTTTGGGTTTGATTCTATCAATTTTTCTTTCCACTTGACTTCTTGAGCTCTTACAAAATTTACTTGTTTGGTTTCGCTAGGTGACCCTTTGGTAAAAGTAAATCCTAAACTAGATTTATCTCCGGAAGGTTTTTGAGAACTTATTATTTTCTTAAGTGAGTAACTACTATCATTAAATTGATTTAGCCTAGATATTTTTTTTCTAAGCTTCTCATTTTCAAACTTAAGGTCTTGACATAATTTGCATTCTTCATTTAATTTCTTACCTTTTTCTAACCTAGATAATTTATCTTTTATAGGCTTCATTCTCTATTTTATTTTAGCTTGTTTTAGTGTATTATTTTTAGCCATGACTTTTAGTCCTATTTTGCCTAGTCTACCTTATTACTATCTAAGTCATTTTCGTCCTAATGATGATTTGGCATCACTATAGTATTCGGTTTCGGAAAGTACCTCATTTTAGAGGCTTTATGCCATAAGGCACAAATTTTCATCTTTCGATCTTCTCCTCTTCATCTTCGTCGTATCACTCCAAGATCCTCCAACAAAGCCTTTGATTTTGAATATATTGATCAGTTTAGGACATTCTCGATGAGATGATTTGATCTTCAATTAAAGCATTTTCTTGTTGCTTTGCCATTTTTTTCGTCTTTATTTCTTTGGAATGATTTTCTTTACTTCACTCGTGCTTGTCTTAACGAATCGTCCTCGTCTTTTGAAGGGAATTTCTTGAAGTCTCTTTCGGCCATGGCGTATTCTTATATATCACTATCGGAGTGAGATATCTTCATCACTAGATTCCGCTTGCTAGCTTCAAGCAATAAGATTACTTTGTTCTCTTTTTGCTTTGCGATTTGAAATCTTTCTTAAATTATTTTCTTTTTTATTCATAAACCTTTAAATTTCCAATGAGTTCGTCAAGTGATAGAGTTGTTAGATTCTTTGATTCTTTGATTTTTCAATCGTCGTGACTTTTGTGCGCCATTTAGGATGTAATACCCTAAGAAATTTCCTAACACAATTCTTGCTAGAAAAACCTTCATCAAGTGCTTTTTGACTAGTACAATGATAGTGTTAAATTTAGCAATAGGCATTATCTATTGATTCCTCTTCCGGAATCATGAATTGTTCATATTGTTGAACAAGATAGATCTATTTTGTTTGCTTTGACTTGATTATTACCTTGACGAGTGATTAACAAAGTATCCCAAATTTCTTTTGCGGTTTGACACAGTTAGAAAAATTCTTTCATATTCATTTACGTGTTTAAACGCATTATAAATTAGTTTTTAGCTTCATTATTTTTAGCAAGTTTCTTTTAAGATCGTCGTTTTGTTTATGAAAATGTACAATTTCATCCTTTTTAGTTTTGGGATTATTTTGAATAGGAGAAAAATCACCATCGGTAATAACATGCCAAAGATCTAGATCTTTTGACTTCACATAAGTTTCGAATCTATTTTTCCAATAAATAAATCCATCATTTTCAAAAAGTGATGATCTTTGCATAGATTGTCCTTCTAAATATTTTTTCGATTCCATAGATCGATTCAAGTTTTAAAATACAATTTGTTTTAATAATATTGTTTGACGTTGGCTCTGATACTAATTGTGGAAATCTAGAAGGGGGATTGAATTGTTTACCTTTTTTTATGTTTATGGTTCTGTTTATAAAAACTTAGATTCGCTTTTTGTGAATTCATACTTGCACATTGATGAATAATATAAATAAGTAATGATACAATAAGGAATTAAGCGATAGAGTTTGAAAGATCAAACCACAAAAATTAGGATTTATTCGTGATTCATTTACAAACGCACATCTTTCGCCCTACTGCACACTCCTCGAGTACTAACTCGGGAGCTTCTTCACTATGTCAACAACTCTCTTATGGCTGGAGAAACCGTACATCTTTCGATTATTTCAATTTCGCATAAGCTTGACTGGCTCGCCGCTCACATGAGGTGTGGATAAATCGCGAACTTACTTTCATAAACTTTGTCACTACGCTTCACGGGATTCGTCACACACATTTAGAATTGGTGGGTTCTCATACTACAGCAGAGAAATTTCCGCTTCTCGCTCTATTATTAATTCACTTACACCTAATTCACTTCTACTTTCACACCTAACTATCACAACTTGGATGAATCACTAAGATTCAACTATACTTACAACAATCACCAAGATCTATCTACTACACAACTTTACAAGATATACAAATGATTTACAAGTTATGATATGAATGCAATAAGATTGCAATAACACACAAAGGTGTAATACTTCTTCACTTGATGGTAGGAAGTATTCTTCTCTTGCACTTGAGGAATTGAGCTTGGATCACTTGGAAACAAATCTTTATGATTAAATGATCAATGGATTTTAATGAAATGTGTGGGCTATTTTTGATTAGAAATAATAAGTGCAAAAGGTGAGAAAATAGTGGGGAATACTCCAGTATTTATTAGGGACATTTCTAGTTGAGAAGTCTACCTTTATGGGCGGTCCCATTGTCTAATAGGTGGGGCGGTCCCCTTAAAGATAGAAGGGGCGCCCGTGATTTAAAGGGGGTCGCCCTAGAATTTCTAGACAGGTTTATATCCTTTTTTTTACAATACATGTACACTAACTACCTACACAACCTCCCCCCCCCCCCCCCCCCCCCCCCCCCACCCCCCCCCCCCCCCCCTTTCTGTCCTATTAATATACTGGACTATTACCCACCACTTTTTTCGATACCTTGGGGGCACTCATTATGATATAAGGATCAAAAATGAGCCCACAAACATGCATCTATTATATTCTTTGATCATTTAATCATAAAGCTTTGTTTTCAAGTGAATCCAACCTCATTCATCAAGTGCCAAGTAGAAGTACATACTTTTCTACCAATCAAGTGAAGAAGTATTACACCTTTGTTTGTATGTTGCAATCTGTATGCATCCATATACATAATTTGTAATCATTTTTATATCTTGTAAAGTTCTGTAGTAGATAGAATCTTGTGAGTGTTGTAAGTATAGTTGATCATTGTGATTCATCACTGTAGTCGGTGTAGTTAGGTGTGAAAGTTTAGAAGTGAAATAGTGTATGTGAAGAATACTAGGCTTGTGAAGAATTGTGTAGTGTGAAGTTGTGTTGTGAAGTCGTGAATACGTAGTGACGAAGTTATGAAGTCGTGATGGTTGTTTTAGCTAAGACCCGAACGCGGGCTATATAGCTTAGTTGTCGGTAAATTGATATAAGGAAAGTTGTTTGTAACGGTTTTCTACGCCATAAGAGAGTTGTTGACATAGTGAAGAAAGCTCCGAGTTAGGTACTCGAGGAGGTGCAAGCTTGGGGCGAAGAGGTGCTTTGTAAATGAACCACTATAAATCCTTATGTTGTGGTTTGATCTTTCTACTCTTATCTTTATTTCTTTATTTGTTCTTACTATATGTTTATTATTCATATTGTGCAAGTATTGAATTCACAAAAAGTCGAATCTAAGTTTTTATAAACAAACATAAACATTAAAAAAAGTGGTAAACTATTCAATCCCCCTTCTAGTTTTCCACAATTAGTATCAAGAGCCACGTCAAACAAGATTTTTAAAATAAATTGTATTTTAAAACTTGAATCGATCTATGGAATTGAAAAAATATTTAGAAGGACAATCTATGCAAAGACCACGCAATTATATGATATGAGGATTTATCTATTGAAAAATAGATTGAAACCTTATGTGAAGTCAAAAGATCTAGATCTTTGCCATGTTATTACCGATGGTGATTTTTCTCCTATTCAAAATAATCCCGAAACTAAAAAGGATGAAATTGTACCTTTTCATAAACAAAACGATGATCTTAAAAAGAAACTTGCTAAAAATAATGAAGCTAAAATAGTAATTTATAATGCTTTACCACGTAAAGAATATGAAAGAATTTTTATGTGTCAAACCGCAAAAGAAATTTGGGATACTTTGTTAATCACTCGTCAGGTAATATCAAATCAAGCAAAACAAAATAGATTTCTTGTTAACAATATGATAACAAGTCAGGATTTCACGGAAGAGGAATCAATAGTAATGCCTCTTTGCTACAATTTCAAACATATCATTACTAGTCTAAAAGATTCTTGATGAAGGTTTTTTAGCAAGAATTATGTTAGGAAATTTCTTAGGGTATTAAATCCTAAATTGTCGCACAAAGTCACGTCGATTGAAATAATCATAAGAATCAAAAGAATCTTACAACTCTATCACTTGACAACCTCATTGGAATTTAAAGGTTTGTTATGAAGAAATAATTTAAGAAAGATTTCAGCAAAACGTCAAAAAGCTAAAGAGAACAAAGTAGATCTATTGCCTTGAAAGATAGAAAAGGATCCTAGTGATGATGATATCTTAACCTACGATAGTGAAGATGAAGAATACGCCTTGGCAGTAGAGACTTCAAGAAATCTTCAAAAGACGAGGACGAATTTCGTAAGACAACCACATGAAGAAAGAAAATCATTCTAATGAAATAAGAACCCGATTAATAATGGCAAAGGAAAAGAAAGCTTTAAGTGTGAAGATCCAATCATATCATCGGAGATGTCCGAAACTATCAATATATCAAAATCAAAATGCTGTTTGTTGGAGGATCTTGCGCACTGTGATATCGACCGAAAGATGTAGAGGTGAGACATAGGATGAAAAAAGTTGCCTCTATGGCTAAAGCCTCTAATGAGGTTACTTTCCGAAAACCGACTACCTTTATGATGGACCAATCATACATTAGACTAAAAATGCTTAGATAGATGAATATAGTAGGTATGCCTCATTAGGACTTAAAAGTCCATGGCTAAAAATCAATACTCTAAAACAAGCTCAAATAAATTTAGAGGATAAGCACTAGAAATTAAAAGATAAATTATCTAGGTTTGAAAATAGGTAAGGAAGTAAATTAAAGAATGCAATATTTATGTCAAGACCTTAAGTTTTAAAAATTGAGAAGCTTAGAAAAGAAATATACTAGGCTAATCAATTTATGTAGTTAGTCACAACCCACTTAAGAAAATAATAAGTTCTCAAAAACCTTCCGGAGATAAATCCGGTTTAGGATTTAATTTTACCAAAGGGTCACCTAGCGAAACCAAACAAGTAAATTTTGTAAGAGCTCAAGAAGTCGAGTCGAAAGAAAAATTGATAGAATCAAACCCCTATCAAAACCAAAATTTATATTATAAACAATACTAAAAAATTCTATTGCAAGAGATGATGGTGGTAAACGTTTTTACAACCTTCCTTTAAAACCCGGGTGTCGGTTTTACTAAACCCAAATGAGGTCTTAAAACACCTCATCCGAGAAGAAAGAAAAAATATCATCCTCGTTCCAAAAAACCTCAACTTGGAGAGACCAAGTTAGACCAAATTACTCTACATATTACACAAATGTGGGAATCATCCACAACAACCAAGCCTTTACTCAATGTGGAAGTGTTTCAACGTGCATTTGTGTTCGAATCAAATGAAAACATGTTTCCGGAAACATAACTTCGGACCCATGAATCGATGGACCAATATGGCTAAATCCTCATATATTCCAGGTTATCATATACAGCATATCTTTGGCTTTCCTTTTATTTCTCTTTTTTGTCATAAACAAATTGGAATGAAACTCATTGATAAGTGTAAAATACACATATCCGTTTGTACCTAAAATAACCCAAATAAACCCAAAACAGTCAAAAAATGGCAAAAATGTGCCTGTACTTGTGTCCTTGTTGTCGTGCTTGCACTAGCGATACGGATATATCAGAAATCACAAGAAAACCATCAAAAACAAGCAAGCACGGATACGAGAACGGAAGAGTGGACAAAAGCCGAAAGCAAATCCAGGAAAAGTCAAACCCTTAGTCAAAGTGGTCAAATCATGGTCAACAAAAGAAGACAAAACCCAAAATGATCCAAATAAGTCCCTTAACTTTTTAAAAGTTACAAAAATAGTCTCTGGGCGTTAATGGGCATGAAAAACCCTAAAATTCCTCACCTAAACTCAAAAGCCCAATCCCTTAGCCCAATTACCCTTTAATAAAACCACAGGGACTACTCTTGCTATTTCCTTAACTTACCTTTTACACCTACACCTTTTATTACCAACCACAAGGGCCAAATATGCCATCTCTCAAAGTTTAAACTAAATTTCCCTTTACAGTTAAAACAAGCAGGAAAACATAGTTACTGTTCATCGTCACTATCATTTCACCATCCAGGGTAAAACATAGGGCAAACGCAAATTGATGGGCAAATCAGACAATTCAAGGGATCGTGTGCACAATGGCAGGGATATTATAGTCTAATCATTGCTCACTTAAGTTCTCTCTCAAGCATAAGGCAACGTTCTTGCTATGCGCAGAGTACATAAGTGATAGGTATTTTGTGCTAATCTAATCACAAACTAAGAAGCACAAAATGTGTCACATCAAGAATGACACTGCTGGCAAGCCTCTATCACACACAAATGATCAAAACGGTATCATTTACTCTCCAATGGATTAATAGAAACCAATGGTGTGATTGATTAGGCTTGGAATCCAAGGAAGCCATAGAAGCTTCCTTCAAACAGCTCTAAAGAGACTCTCTATGGCCCTCATCTTAACAAACATGAGGGTAGTTTTTTTATAGATTTAAGTTTTTTGCTTAATTTTCCTTTTAAAAACCTTCGTAACTTTTCCTTTTAACAGTATTGTAATCTATCATTTTTATTAATGAAATTAGTATGGTTTTTAATCGCTCTTAAACAGCTCTTTTGTTTTAAAATAATAAGCTCTCATTTTCCTTATTTGATGTTAAGCTAAAGCTCAACAAGCTCATATAAGCTCTTTCAGTCTATAAGCTGAAATTGAGCTTACTTAATCCAAGCCTTAAATCATATCTTCTAAACTTATAATCAGTTTACAAATGACTAATATCATTTAGCTTTTGGATTTGTGAGCTTATGGGAAGGGGGATCTCGCTAAATGGAAGGAATCCTCAGGACTATTACTAGCCTCAATTCAAATTGAAATAAGCTAAGAGCTTGTAGCTACCTTTCAATAGGACTCTTGTTTAGCTATAGAGGAATAAAGCTAAAGTATCCTCTTATTTTCCTTGCTTTTTAGCTTAGGTAGATAGTGTTTTATTGCTTTATATCATTGATCGGCTTATTTCTTATTATAGTTAGCTTATTTGTTGCTTATTTGTAGGATCATATAGCGTAATAGTCCTAATAGAGTAGTACTCTATGTTTTTGATTTTCTTAGTCTAATATAGTACTTATATAAATTGTCATATAGTTCTTAAAAAAACCAAAAAATCGTGGAAACTTAGTTTAAACTTTAGTTATTGCTTCAATTAGTGTTATTTTAGAGTTAATTAGGTTTGTTCTCTAAGCTAACAAACTTCTGGTGTTTAGGCCTTGATAAATAGAATATCATTTCATGAAGCTATCAAATCTGTCAAATTTTGGTAAACGGGGTTATTTTTGTTTGCATAAGAGTTTGTCAACTAAATGTCAAATATTTTTTGGGCTAAATACTTTTGGTCAGGTTGGTAATTAGGACTTGTGAATTAGATTTCAAATTAACAAGCTAAACTAAATATGTCATTAGTCTAAAGGAGTGTTTGGCATTACTCACTTTGACCCCTTAAAGTCAAGGTGCGTTGCTTAAATTAGGATTGCTTATAGTTGTTATAAGAACTCTAGGCTTTGTTTGTGCTTGTTTTATATTCATACACACTTGATAGAGTGTGTCTAGTGCAGCTTTAGCTCTTGGAATTTCCTGCATTTTGGTCCTTGTGGTATTACCAAGTGCATCAGTAGGAACCTTAGTGTTCATGCTGCCACTTTTTGTGTATTCTTAAGCTAAGTAACCTTAGGTCTTAGCTTTTCAAATTAAGGTAGGATATAGTTTAGATATAGATTAATATAGATTAGGAATTATCTTTAGGTTTATTGCTTATTTCATTGCTTAATTTTGCTGTCAAAAGTTATTCAAAAAAAAAAACTAAAAAGCCAAAAACAGTAGGTTAGAACACTAGTTTCTTAAAATTTGAGTCCTAGCTTAACATACTTGATTTTATTGCTTAAATAGATAGTTAATAAGTTGTTTTTTAAGTTCTCATAAGCTTATAGTCTAGTTTAGCTTTTTGAGCTTTTTAGCTAATAAGAATTTTGTGCCTTTTTGGTTTATTCCTGAGTTAGCTATCTTGCTTATCAATTTCAGATAGGATTAAGAGTTTTTAAGCCTTTTAGTTTTTAAAAATTAGTTAGTCCACATCATGAGCTTTTCAGATCACTTTTCCTTTTTCATTTTGAACTTATTTTTAGCTTTTTATAGCTTATTTAGCAAAAACCCAAGATAAGCCCTCCTCACTGAGGACAACTTATTGATAAGCTTTTTATGAGCTTATCTGTGGGATTCAGCCCATATTTCTTTTATTAAAGTTACCCCCCCAGCTTATTCTACAACTTTGCTCTTTTGAATTTCTAATAATAAGCACTTTTTAAAAAGTTTACCTTAATTTGGGCTTAATTGGGATAAATTTGTGGTCGGGCTGGGCTTTCAGGGGCTGAGTTTGTAACTTTTAAGTTTTTTAGTTAGTACCTTCGTTAGTTAGCTAGTTACTCAGTTAGTCCTTTTTTCCCTTTGCACCGTTAGTCCTTAGGTGAATTTTTAATTAGTTTAATTAATTTTAATTAGTATTTAGGTTTAGTTTTTAATAAGTTTAATTAAAGTTTTATAAAAAGTAAAAAATTAGGGCTTTTAATTTTTATAAATTTCTGCACTTTTTCTTTATTTAGTGTAATTTTTATAAAAATTTTAGGATTTTATTTTTAATAGTTTTATTATTTTTATAGTTTTTTTAATTAGTTTAAATTTTAGAAAAATCATATCTTTTACTCTAAAAAGCTAAAAATAGTAATTCCTTTTTCTAAAATTTTCTTTTTACTTATTTTACTTAGGAAAAATATAATTTCAATTATTTTCTATTTTTTAAATTTTTAGGATTTAATTAGAATTAAATAGTTTTTAATTGATAAAAAATTCCAAAAAATAATCTAAAAAATATTTTTATTTTTCTTATCAATCCTTTTTGACTACACGGGTACAAGAAAATTGGTGAGTCATCCTCAACGGCAACATTGCTAATACCGATGTGCGATTCATTCAAACCACAAAGTCAGATTTCCGATGGACCCAAGAGATCATCCATATAACAATTTCGTGGAAATCCCACCATGCCAGTTCAAACAAGACGACAAGCTTGCCACATAACCTGAAATGTGTAATGTTCGCCCTCTACGGTGAGTATTGTTTGAACCAAAGAACATTAAGGATGCAAAGGCTGATTATGCATGATCGATCAGCAATGCAGGATGAACTTCATCAGTTCGCCAATACTAAAAGTCTGGGAAAAGTTTACAAACCATTGGCAAGAGATAAAAAGCTAATCAAAGTTGTTAAGGAAGAACAAGCAGGATGAAGATCAGACTGTAAATTCGCACATAAAGCACGTTACTTGATTGATAAAGTAATGCTCAGGAATGAGGGAATTGATTTTGAAGAAACAATTGCTCCAGTTTCTCGCTTGGAAGCAGTTCGATTTTGTTATGCCCACGCAGCACAGCAAGTCTTTTCCATCTATCAATTGACGTTAAAACGACAATTCTTAATGGTCCACTAAAGGAGGAGTTTATGTAGCGTCAGCCAAAGGGTTTTGTTGATCCCGTATCATACAAAAAAGTCTAACCTTCCTCAAAAGCTTTTATGGTATTAAAGAAGCTCCAAGATCCCGGTACATGAACTATTAACCTTCACTGATGTCCAAAAAGGCTTTGCTAAAGAGTACAATTGGGGTGAACCCAACTTTTATTCAAGGAAAAAAATACGGGGAGGATATCTACTTGTGCAGATATACGTTGATGACATAGATTTTAGGAGTCTACAAACCCGTAAATATTCAAAAATGATTTGAACAAGATCTTCATCAGCACAAGGTAGATTTGAAATGTCCTTAATGGGAGGAGATTGAAATTTCTTTTTAGGACTACAGATTCCACCAAGTCCCCCAAAAGGTATTTTTTATCAATCAGGCCAAGTACGCTCTTTAGAAATTCTGAAAAAGCATAATATAGACAATTAATCACTCCATTGGTACAAGCCATTTGGCTACAAAACCCCAAACTAGAAGGTAGATTTGAGTGGAGAACCCGTAGACCAATCTAATTATCGTAGTAAGATCGGGTCACTCATGTACTTGACATCTAGTAGACCAGAACATATGCAAGCATAGGCTATTGTGCACGGTTATCAAGCACGACCGAACTCAAAATCACCTCAAGGAGGTTAAAGACTCTTTAAAAAAAAACCTAAGATGGGTACCATAATAACATTGTGGACTCTGGAATCTCAACGATTCTGGCTTTGAACTAACATCATTTTATCAGGACGTTGACATGCCGATGCCTTGAATACTCGAAAATTCCACTTCTGGATGGATTACAGTTCCTTGGTGATAAGATCGAAAGTTGGGACGTCAAATGAAACAAAACTGCACTGCAATGTCTTCAGCAAGAGCAAAGTACTAGCGTAATCTGCAAGTTGTGCTACAATAATGTGGATGAGACACAACTTCATATGATTAAGGTTTCAACAACAACGAATATAACGCGTTGTACTCTGCGACTCTCAGTCATCCATAGCTATCCTCAAGCAACCCCGTACAACATTCACAGGACAAAGCACATCCATACTCGATCATTATTTTCATAAAGGTAACATGTTTGAAAATGTATAATTGGAAAATATATTTTGTGTCATAACAGAATACATTTAGCTGACATGTTATACCAAAAGCCCTACCTTTAAGGATCGGTTTAAGTATCTTGCAGAAGGATTGGTATAGGTGTTGACAATCAGCTGAACTGGAGGTTCTGACAAATGAGCCTGCTTGATATCATCATCAAACAACACGCATGTACATATTTTAGAGAAAAGCAAAGTACAACAAATATAAAACTCAAAAACAAAATACAAAATCTGAAAAATAAAATTTCCAAAAAGACACATCACGACATGTCTCTTGAATCGATAACATATACGTGCTTAAGAAATGGTACAAAAATTAAGAAATTTTAAAAATGATTAACATGTGTACACAATTTGTGTAAATGAAGTTCGAGCCAGAGTTGCAAATAGTATCAAAACATTTCATTTCTAATATTCTAATGGCTTATGTGCAAAAGTCAGTACATAAACCCGGACGTATCAAATAAGGAAGGATTTATCACTCTACCATCACAACAAGAAAATTAACGTTCTTCTCGTCTCGAGTTGTTCTAAACAAGACATTCAAAAGATTAGCTACCAATAAAAAAGGAAAGTGAACGTTTTCAGTGCGCTTTACCCTACCAGTTAGAAGAGAAGTCCTCAAACATTTGGTTTTTCAAAAAGATGAAACACATGTTTTCAAGAACTTCTCGATGACAATTCATAATCTTTCAAAATTGTGTGTTCAAAAAACACTCCCACCCTCATAGTGTTTTTCAAATAGACAACAATTTCTCAATTGATCCTATTTTGAGGGGGAGTTTTTTGAAAAAACAAAGTTATAATGCCTTCTTGGATACATCCAACAAATCGACAATTCTTATGTATTCAACAACATTATCAAAATGTTTTCAAACCAATTCATGCTGAATAACTAATTTTCTCCTACGGAATTATCCAAGACAAATTTTAATCACAAGGATATTTCAAAAACTAAGTGTTTATTATTTAAAAAAATGGGAGAAAATGTATTTAAACATGATCTAGATTGTACTCAATGTTGCTGAAAAAGGTTTTATGGTTCGATCTTTATACCCAACAAACATCTTAATTTCACGACGATCAGAAGTAATAAGGTGGTTAAGGTTAGGATCAATCCTATGATCCAACCAGAACCGGAGGATCTACTACCAAGGATAATCCAAGAAAGAAATAAAGCATTCCTTAGGTATGATTGAGAGATAATATCATATGGGAATAATGCCGACTAAGTTTAGCTAACACTCTGGAAACAATCACAACAAGGTGTTAGTAAAGATCAACATTGGTAAGAAATTGAAGGCGTTGATGAATGACAAGAAATGTATGGATAAAGGTCTAAAGAAAGAAAGCCCTCCACATAACTTAAGGCAGAAACCGGTCAACTACATATGCTGTCCATAATCACAATGTTTATTGCTGACATCGCGAACAAACGACAACATGGAACCCAGTGATGCCAATGCACGAACCCTTACCCAGCCATTATCGATTTTCTCCTCAAAAAGAAACTTGACCATTATGACACGGAGAAACACAAATTATTCTATTGACATCTCACTCCGAGAATTGTTGATATTGAATAGGTGGCAATTTGCTCCAGCCACGAGTAACTAAAAACCAAAGGCACTAAATCGAGGTCAGACCAAGAGATCAATCAAATTCGCTAGGAACACATTCCTTTACAAACACTTGTTTGAACATACATCAGGTTCACAAGCTGTAATCAAGAGTCCTACGCAATATCATTGTGATATTGCCTAGAACATCAGAGTGATACTCTTTAGTATTCAACATGACGAATGGTAATCCTTACCATGTCATCATCAAACAGCACTGCGTAGTGACGTTGCGAGATTCAAAATGAGACAAACATGTGACAACTGGATATCGATTTTCTGATCAGTAAATGAATTGACGTTGAAGAAAATGATAAAAACATGTACACACTCGATGTGTTAACAAAAAAGCTTTAACTGAGTGACACGTCGATAGATTTACAAATCAATTTTCATCGTTTCATCACTAGACGTAACCAGCAGGTCAAACGGTGGTGACAGGCAACCTCAATCCCATTCAAAATTCACAATCTCGAAGACATACTAACTAGAAAGCCTCAAGATTTAAAGACAAAAGAATTCCGCAAATCTCTGATATGAAACTTCAAGATAATGGCAAAAGTATGAGCATGTGGTCAAAAACAAAAGATCGCAAGAGGCAAAGACGATAAAGACAATGACACAAAGCGCTCAAGAGACAAATCACAAAGCATGAAGAACAATCATACAACGAAGAAAAGACCAAGAACATCGAAAGCATAAACGACAAAAGCTCTCACTTGATCTCTATGAGGGCTCGTTCCCGTGTTCAAGACCTCACTTCGGGGGAGATTGTTAGCCTCAATTTTATTGAGTCAATAAAGGAAGCTCGTTCCCGTGTTCAAGACCTCACTTCAGGGGAGATTGTTAGCCTCAATTTATTGAGTCGAACAAGGAAGCTCGGTCACTCTATAATGGAGCTTCGGTCTTTAATTAGTTAACATTGTAATAGAATCTTATCGGGAATCGGGCTCGATAGATAATCTAATATTGTATATGTTTCGGGCCCTAATCCCAAGCAAAACCCGAGCCCGAGTCCTAGTTAAATATCCCACGCGTCGTAGGGATATATATATAGATATTTTCTCTAAGAAAATATGTATCACTCATCTCTCTCTCTTATTTCTCTTTCTAAAACTATAATCTTTCTTTATCTCTTTTCTTAGTTCTTGATCCGTGTTGTGATTTATGAAGTGAAGTATTAATCGGGTTCCTACATGGGTTTCAGACCATAGTGTTTTTGTTAAAGTTGTTCTCTCCAGCTTATTTTATAACTTTGCTTCTTTAAGTTTTTGCTAAAAAGCACTTTTTAGTTTCATCTTATTTTAAGGCTTATTTAGATTTAGTTTGAAGTCGGGCTTGGACTCAGGGTAGGTTTTGTAATTTTTAATATTTGCTTGTTTACTTAGTTGATCCTTGTCAGTTAGTGTTATTAAACCATTAGTCCTTAATTAAGTCCTTCGTTAAGCTTTAGTTAGATTTATATTTTTAATTAATAATTAGGTTTAGTTTTTAATAAGTTTAATTAAAGTTTAATAAAAAGTGAAAAATTAGGGCTTTTATTTTTATAAAATTTCTGCACATTTCCTTTGTTTAGTGTAATTTTTATAAAAATTTTAGGATTTTATTTTTAATAGTTTTATTATTTTTATAGTTTTTAATTAGTTTAAA
>BQNB010154344.1:0-15530 GCA_026074375.1 Tanacetum coccineum | reverse complement strand
AACTGATTTTCAAGTCTAGTGATAGCATTACTTTTGTCTTTTACTTCAAATTCTAAGACTGTAATCTTTTCTTCATAGACAACTTCATTTTTCTAATGAACAACTAATTGAGCCTCTACAGATTCTAGGCCTAACTGATAAGATACAATTTCTAGATTAGCCTTACTAAGAGTTTATCTATGTTCATCAAACTGTTTTTGAATTTTTTTCATATGTTTTTGCATAGTTTTTAGAACAAGATTGTACCTCTGTGTCAGATCCTGAGGAGTTTGCAGTGTAGGTCATGAGAGTAACTCAGTTGGTTCATCTTGAGCTATATAACTCAAGTCATATCCCAATCCATCTTGGACAATCAAAGCATTATCCTGAACAACCAATGCATCAGAGGTCTCTACTGGTACAGTCCTTCTGGTGTTGTCCTTGCTCCTATATCCTACATCTCCATTCTTGTTCTCTTGATTTCTTGGTGCTCTACATTCCCTTTTAAAATGGCCCCTTCTATGATAGTTAAAGCATTCAACTTTAGTTTTATCAAAACCTTCAGGTTCTTTGCCATTAAAGATTAACTTTCTTCTAGTCTTCTTGTTAGCCTCAAAATATTGAGTCGAACAATGGAAGTTCGTTCATTAATTATATTAGGTCTCGGTCATTTATATATTAAATGTTGTAATAGGCTAGAACGGGTATTGGGCTCATTTAATGTAATCTAATAGGTCACGTGTATCGGGCGAAAGCCCAAGTAAACTCGAGCCCAACCCAAGACAAACCCACGACCCATTAAGCCTTCTATAGGCCGGCCCACATTGGGTATTTAAACCCCTCTCCATGTGTAGAGAGAGGGTTGTTGGTCTCATTTGTAACTTTGCAAGGAAATCAACCTCCACTTTTTCTCTCTTAACTTTCTCTCTCTAGTTTCTCTCTCTACAATTCTTATCATCATCCAATCTTACTTTTCTTGTTCATCATAATATGAAGTGAAGTGATTCTTGGGTTACCGACATTTGGTATCACTCGCCACGGGGTGGGTTTAGTGGTTTAGTTGTGTTCGATTTGAGTTTATATTCGACATATTTGTGCTTATTGAGTCTAACAATTTTAAAACGTTTCATTTTGTTTTCTACACGTCAACCATAAAACACGTTTTCAATTTGTCACTTTGAATCTTTGAATTTTTTTTATTTTTTTGTTTGCTTCTGACATTAAATGGATTAGGCAACTTTCATTTGATTTTGTGTTCAAGCCTATTTTCTTTTCCATTTTCGTAGCTTTTTTTCCTTGCTTTTTAATGGTTTAATTTTTTTTATCAACAAAGCTTTCATCTTGATTCATGTCACAACGTAAGCAGTTTTATGGTTAATAGTTCTTGTAGCATTTCTGAGTTTGAAGTGAAGCTTATTTAAGAAACTTGATTACGTAGCTTAAGAGCTTCTCGTAGCTTCTTCGTGTCTCATCTTACTTCTTGGCTTAAAAGCTCATTCAAGCTTATTTTGGGTGGCTTATTGCTCTTGTGGTCCTAACCGGTTGAAAAAGACAAGGGAGACATAGATCCCGTTTTCTAGCTGAATCGAAAAGGACAGTTTTGTGTTTAGGCTACAAGACAAATCGTAAGTACAACATTATTCGAGCGAAACATGTATACAGATTATTGAGCGAAATATGTATAACTGGATAAGCGAAATATGTTGTAAACGTTGAGCGAAATATGTAAACAGGTTGGACCAATCAAGCGAAATATTACATTTACTAGAAAGAAACTCTGCCAAATTTTTTATAACTCAAGCGAAACATGTATTCCAACTTCATTGAGCGAAACATGACAATATCTAGAAGTTAAACACATTCGTTTCGAGTTGTTTTGGTTTTTCGGTTTCGAGTGACGTTAAACGACGGGACTTAAGACTTATACCATCGTGATCGTGACATCTTTTCGATCAACGTGGTATATTCGGATTTTACCGTCGATAACCGTAGCATTCCGCGAGTAGCTAAATACAATCGTTCAGTTTTAACACTTTTTAAACGAAGAAGAAAGCTAGAAAAAGAGGGAACACGTTTTCTTATTTATTATAATTTTAATTTTACACTTTTGGCCCCTCGACTTCTAACAGTTTTCATTTCTTACATTTAGATTTTAATTTGTTTACTATTAAACCTTTATTTCTTAAGCAAAATTAAATATAACCTTTTACTTTCAAATTTTTTCACTTTTAACTTTTAATTTTTGTTATTTTTTTTGGTTTTACATTTTTAGTTTTCAAATTTTTACTTTTAGCCCTTTTGTTGTAAGAAATTTCACCGTTCATCGTTTTAAGCTCACTAATCGTTACAAAAGCTCCCGGACTTCAATTTCAACAATGATTTCAACAACAATTAATCATTGTTTCACGGTTTTTTCTTGATTTTGTAAAATCCCGTAAAAGATTCCATTTCTTTTCACGGTTTAAATCATAGATTTGTAAAATCCCGTGAACGTTAATTGATTTCAATCCACAACAACAATCACTTTACCTACTTAAGATCCTACAAATCATTTTCACTTCACAATTCACGTTACAATGGAAACGAAACAAACAAAAAATTTAATCTGTCTAAGTCCAATTTTGTGCTATGTAACACACTAGAATAGAGGGGTTAAGTTCTGATGTAGTCCGATGATTTCACAAAGTATTCATTAATCAACACTTGGTGAATATGGTCCACATCATAAGAAGATTTAATGTTAAACCTACAGACAACAAAGAAAATCTTTGCCAATATGAGGAGAGAAGGAAAGGATTTTTCTGGGAGATAACACCTTTGTTTGAAACATGATGGTTCAACCTACTCAAGATGAGGGTGTAGATTCAGGCATTCCTACTGATTCTAATCAAACACCCATTACTACTCAACCATCATCCTCTAGATCTCAGAAGAAATAGTCCAGGAGGAAACAGAGGAAGGACACTATAGTTACTCAAGAGGAGACACAACAAGATGATAGTGTTACTACACCTTCCACTGACCACCCTCTCATCTGGTGAGGATATCATGCAACTATCTGAATTAATGCTTTTGTGTAACAATTTACAGAAATAGGTTCTTGATTTAGAAAAGGCAAAGGATGCTCAAGCAAAAGAAATAACTTTGGCTCAGACACTTATTCAAATTAAAGCAGCTAAACCTAAAGTTCTTACTACTGCTGCTACAACAACAACAACTACAAGACCCAAGGCTAGAGGGGTTGTAGTACAGGATCCCAGAGTGAATTCATAAACTCCACAAGAATTACAACCTTCAATGATTTAAAGACAAAGGCAAATGCAATTCATGATTAGACCTGAAGTTACTCTAAAAAAGAAAAGATTAAGTTGCTCTTGAATGAAGAGTTGGCAAGAAATCATCAGCTCATTTGTGAGCTGGACTTATAGAATAAGATGGCTTCAAGGAAAAGGAAGAAAAAGCCAACTTAGCTTTGATTGAGTCATGAGATAATACACAAGCTATGATGAAAGCAGATTTTGAGTTAGCTCAGAGGCTACAAACAGAAGAACAAGGAGAGATAACTATTAAAGAAAGATCAAGACTGTTTGTAGAACTTATGAACAAAAGAAATAAAAACACTTTGCATGCATAGAGCTGAAGAGAAAAGAAGAAAAGCCACCCCAACTAAAGCTCAAAAAAGGTGAATCTAAATGTCTACCTATCTTAAAAACATAGGTGGATACAAACATAATCAGCTGAAGAGCAAGAGCTATGAAGAGATCTAGAAGATGTTTGATAATGAAATGAGGAGAGTAAATACTTTTATACCTATGTATTCTGAGGTAGTTAAAAGCAAAAAAGGAAACAGAAGAAATTTCTACAGGACAGGGGATGAAACTGGAATCTGATAAGACAAAGAAGGCAGAAAATAGTGAGGAGAAAGCTAAAGGTAGCAGAAAGAAGATACTTGGTAAGAAAAGAGCAGGGAAAGAGCAACAACAAGAATCTTCAAAGAGACAAAGAATGGAAGATGATAAAGAGACCGATGAGCATGAAGAAGTTGAAGTAGATAATGAAGCTGAGCTAAAAAAGCATTTGGTAATAGTAAAAGATGATGATATAGCAATTGATGCTATACCACTTGCTACTAAACCACCAGTGATTGTTGAATACAAGCTTCTTAAAGAAGGAATAATGGCGCATTATCAATTGATAAGAGCAGATGGAAGTTCCAAGAGATATTCTTCAATGATTAGGATGCTTCAGGATATTGACAAAGAAGATTTGCAGACTCTTTGGAAGTTGGTCAAAACAAAGCATGGTGATATAAGGCCTGAAGATGAACATGAAAGAGTGTTGTGGGGTGATTTAAAAGTCATGTTTGAACCAAACATAAAGAGTGATGTATGGAGAAATCTACAAGGATACAAAGTTACTATTTAGAAGTTGTATAATTCATGAGGAGTACACTTTGTAAGGTTTAAAAATGTCCACATCTTTATGTTAGTTGAAAAGAGATATCCACTCACACCAATAACAATCATAAATATGCTTAACAAGAAACTTCAAACTGATTATTGGAATGAGATGTGCTACCAACTACTCAAGCTTATGGTAAAGCAAGAAAAAGGTCAATAAAAGGTTTGAATGCATCTTCCTGATAGTAATGAAGACTTTTAATAACAAAGAAACTTGAAGATTCAATGATGAACATCAAGTTTAGGGGAGGATTGTTAGGGACTTAAAAGACTCAAGGAATTTTATAGATTTACTACTTGCTCAGAACATAATTGGAAATTAGTCCAAGTAGTTATACTGGTTATAAAAGTTACCACTGCGATTACTACTGTTAGTATAAACTACGATACTAGCTGTTAGTGAAGTTAAGACCTGCTCAGAGTTGGAGACTAAAAATAAGCCTAAGGTAGTTAAGTGCTGCTAGTATTAATAGTAAGACAGCAAATCCATGTTACTACTGAGAGTATATATTCATACTGCAAGTACTAAAATTAAACTATTGCTTATGTTTATTAGTACTGTTGGTGAAAAAGTTTATGCTGCTGATTACAACTGCTTGAAGACTTTCTACTGTTAAGAGGGTAAAGACGGATTAAAGAGATAAAGATTGTTTGGAGAACAAGAATACTTGTGAAGATAAGTATTGAGATATTTATGTACAAGATATACATAACGTATTTATTTAAAAGATTACGTTTATTAAGATATCTTAGAAATGTATTGTAAGCCGACTAGTACTCCTTAGTATATAAAAGGAGGCTCTAGGGCATTAGTTGGGACATCAATCAGTTTTGCATATAAGTCTTCATAGTTATCAAAGTCGATTAAGAAAAGCTTCAAGGTTTTAAACCCTAGTACTAAGTGAAGAGTACTCGTATTATTGATCTAATAATATTAGATCGTTTGGTAATATCTTTGTTTGTTCAAGATTACTGTTTTATTCATAATACTTCTAGGTGTTAAGGTGTAGATTCCGCATACACTTTAATATACATACAAAGTTTCTACACTTTAATATACATACACTTTAATGACCAAGCTCACCCAGAAGAAGGTCAACTTTGTTTGGGGTGATAAACAAGAAGCAGCTTTTCAACTGTTAAAGCAGAAGTTGTGCAGTGCACCAATCCTGGCCTTACCTGAAGGAAGCGAAGATTTTATCGCATACTGCGATGCTTCAAAGAAGGGTTTGGGCGCTGTGTTAATGCAAAGAGAAAAGGTGATTGCTTATGCATCACGCCAACTGAAGATTCATGAGAAGAATTATACGACTCATGATTTGGAACTTGGAGCAGTAGTGTTCGCTCTCAAGATTTGGAGGCACTACCTGTATGGAACCAAGTGCACGGTGTTTACTGATCATAAGAGTCTACAACACATTCTTAATCAGAAAGAGTTGAACATGAGGCAACGACGTTGGTTGGAGTTGCTCAGTGATTACGATTGTGAGATTCGATATCACCCAGGAAAGGCAAACGTTGTTGCTGATGCTCTAAGCAGGAAGGAGAGAGATCAACCATTAAGAGTTCGAGCCTTAGTCATGACTATTGGCTTGGATCTTCCCAAACAAATCTTGAATGCTCAGACTGAAGCACGAAAACCAGAGAACATCAAGAACGAAGATGTTGGAGGAATGTTGGTTGAAAACGCTAAAAATCCAGAGGCGATTAGGACGGAAAAGTTGGAACCCCGTGCGGATGGAACTCTATGCCTCAATGGCAGGAGTTGGCTACCCTGTTATGGCGATTTGCGGACTGTGATCATGCACGAGTCCCACAAATCAAAATACTCAATACATCCGGGTTCCGACAAGATGTACCAAGATATGAAGAAGCTATATTGGTGGCCCAATATGAAAGCCGACATCGCCACCTATGTTAGCAAGTGTTTGACCTGTGCTAAAGTCAAGGCCGAACATCAAAGGCCATCAGGATTGTTGGTACAACCCAAGATACCTGAATGGAAGTGGGACAACATCACTATGGATTTTGTCACAAAGCTCCCTAAGACGTCGCAAGGCTACGACACCATTTGGGTGATTGTTGACCGACTCACTAAGTCTGCAATTTTCACACCAATGAGAGAGACTGATCCTATGGATAAACTTGCAAGAATATACCTAAAGGAGGTTGTCACGAGGCATGGAATACCTGTTTCAATCATTTGTGATCGCGACCCGAGGTTCGCATCCAACTTCTGGAGGTCACTTCAGAATGCTTTAGGTACTAACTTGGATATGAGTACTGCATACCATCCACAAACAGACGGACAAAGCGAGAGGACTATTCAAACTCTCGAGGATATGTTGCGTGCTTGTGCAATCGACTTTGGAAAGGGTTGGGTTAACCAATTGCCATTAGTCGAGTTCTCATATAACAATAGCTATCACGCTAGCATCAAGGCCGCACCATTTGAAGCACTTTATGGTCGAAAGTGTCGTTCACCTGTTTGTTGGACCGAAGTTGGAGAAGCTCAAATCCTCGGTCCAGAACTAATTCAAGAGACGACTGAGAAAATCATCCAAATCAAGCAAAGGATGCAAGCCGCTCGTGATCGACAGAAGAGTTACGCCGATCTGAAGGAAATTAGGGTTTTCAGTGTGCTTAGCTTGGGTTCTTAATCTTAAAAAAGGGTTAGATTGTGTTTTCTACATCATTGGTCATCATAAGGTCCTCTTAAACATTTATCTTTTCCATTTTCATGATTATATGTGTTCATATGTTCTTTTAGTTTAAAAACCATCTATGATACTTTGAATATGTAAAAATTGAATATTTACTTATGATTTAAAGTTTTATGAACTTTATTTACATGATCACAGGATGCTTAATATGATGTTATAAAAAGGATGTATAAGTGTTTTAAACCATGTTGTTTAAGTATGACATGTTTATGCGCACAATTTACGGGTTTCTAATGTTAACTTATGAGTTTACAAGTGAGAATGGTAGTTTAAACTTGGTTCTTAACCCACTTGAGTAAAGTATGTCTAATGGATTTATATATGTAAAACATAAGATAGAATGTTTTTGAAGTAGCTGTAATAAGGTGTTGAAGCTTAATGGTACAAAAATCAAGCTTAAAACATGTCTTAATCACAAACTTCAAAACTTTCTGTTTTGGTTCGAATTTGAAAGCAGTGATATTATGTTTTATAAAGATAGTACCATCATCATGAGGATTCCAAATGATAAAGAAAACTCATAAACGGATTAATAACGAAGAAGATACACTAGTTACGAGTTTACGACGCTAAATACTTTATAAAACAAATTTTATAAAAAGTTACTATTCATGGCAGAAACTTATACTTTGTAAACATCAATAATATGATAAAACTTTCAATTATGAGAACGTGTTCGAAAGAATCGCTAAAAACGGAGCTATAACGAATAAGATACGACTAAAACGGGTTTTACGTTAATTAAAAGTATAAAAATGATTTTATAGCTGTTATGAACAGTAAAACACTATTCATCACAGAATCTCAAAAACCTAAAAATGTGATTTTATGATCACTCGTCTTAATACGAAAGCGTGGGCGTAAGAAACGCGAGAAACGGACTTAAAACGACAAAGTTATGTCATTTTTACTAAAGGCGTAATTATAAACGTTTTTACTTTATAATTACGATTTCACTTAAACGATTAGATGGTGATATAGCTATATAGAATATATATGTTATTAGTTATCGAAGTGCTATATTACTAGGGAATTTCATAATGAGGCTTCTTCGGATAGCGTATTGACGAGTTGTTGGATTTACGATTTAAAGTGTCCTAACTCCTCGTACGTCATGTCATGACCTCTTAAATTATGATAGCCCGAATGATAGTACGATGATAACTATATAGGATTATATACAGTTGTTGTTAGACAACGTACTTGAATACTGATTCAACCTATATTAACTAGGTTGCATTCGGGCGTTAGCGTGACGCGTTTTTACTTAGGATATTTTGTTATCAGTTTACTCACTCAAGGTGAGTTCATAGCCCCATGTTTTACAATTATTGATTTACAAGTTTTTGGGGTGAGAAACATATGCATGTTTTACAAATTGGACGCAAGTGTACATTTTATCATGATTACGTGTTGCCTAAGTAGCGATAACCCACTATGCCCATGAATCATGAACTGTCAATTACTGGAATGTGAGCGCGAATGATTATAGATAGATCTATTTGGGATTGACCTCCCCGTTCAGGTGACTAGCTATCACTAGAAACGAACGTATATCATGTCGGATACTGGATGTTACGGGTTAAACATCATCACGGGCAATGTAGGCAATATTTATATATTGTATTCAATTATGTCAAGCTTCGGTGTCATGAGCTTAGGCAAACGTAATTGCATTTTGTGATGTCTGCATCTGTTGCATTATCACTGGGAAAGTCTTGCGGTCCTGCATATACATTTACATAAACCTATGAAATTCACCAACTTTATGTTGACGTTTTTAAATGCAATGTTTTTCGGGAGGTCATTGAAGCACGAGGTCGAAGGATACATTGTGTTTATATTTTGAAGTTATGCATTAAAAGATTTAGTTCGCATTACATTTTTATATCTGTTATGGCTGGAAATTTTGTAATAATAACAAAAGTAACCAAGTAAGCTTTCGGGCTTTTGTAACACATACTTTATTAAATCCAATGTATCAGTTTTAAACGACTTTTTGGTCGTTCTTATATTATCTTGTGTTATTGATCTGAGAAGTAACACGCCCCGAACCCTTATTCCGCTGCGACCCAATTTGGGGGTGTTACAGATTGGTATCAAGAGCCAAGGTTATAGAGAACCAGGTCAAATGTTTTTGACTGACTAATAACCGTTTTCAACAATGCATTCATACAAAGGGGTTTTCACAGGGACATATACATACACTAATTTACTAACTAGTCGGTTAGGCTAGATGCATGCATGATTTGATGTTCATGATTGGATTATTTACTCTTGTTATAAATATAAATGTGTATTACTATAAGAGTCTATATTAGCATACTTATTATTAAGCTAATTTTGATTTCAGATATTATCATGTCAGATTCTGAGCATTCTACAGTTACATACACATCAGTATCCATTCTAGTTGAGGATGACTCAGACATTGGTTCACCAAGAATCGATGGACCACCCATTATGCCAGAGGACCCATATTCTTACATAATGGCTGCTTATCAGGTTCCGCCATCGCCTGACTACATACCTGGCCCTGAGGTTCCACCATCGCCTGACTACATACCTGGCCTCGAGGAGCCGCAGTCACCTCTCCCACTAGACTTTGTTCCTGAGCCGATGTACCCTGAGTACATACCACAGGAGGATGAGATACTCCCGGCCAAGGAGCAGCCACTACCTGCTGCTGCCTCACCCACTACAGATTCACCAGGATATGTTCCTGAGTCTGATCCGAAGGAGGAGCCAGAGGAGGACGATGAGGATCCCGAAGAGGATCCAGCTGACTACCCTGCTGATAGGGATGATGATGATGATAAGGATGAGGATGAGGACGAGGATGAGGAGGAGGAGGAGGAGCACCCAGCTCTGGCCGACTCTGTCCCACCTGTATACTGTATGACCGCCAGGATATCTATCTGGGACGGGGACATCCATTTCACTTCCTTAGGGAAATAGTCGAGTGACTTCTGCCTTAACACCCTACCACCATCACTACTTACTCAAACTATCATTCCATTAACACAGATACCATCACCCACCATTACCTATACCATCACCACAGCAAACCATAGCCCTACTCATATTGAGATTCCCGAGAGTTGTTTACCGCTTCGGAAGAGGGTGCATTTTGCTTCTCCCACCCCTAGTCATGAGGTAGGGGAGAGTTCAGCAGCCGGTGCTGCTAGGCAGGACGGACCTGCCGTAGCTAGGGAAGACCCTTATTTTGTAGTAAGGGGAGACCTTTATGGATTGTGATATGGTACGATGCACTCCAGTACATCCGATGTCTAGGGAGTTAGACTATGGCATTACGGATACATGGGATGATCTGGTAGGAGCCATTGATGAGATTGCACCGACCACCCTAGAGGGGGTCAATCAGAGGGTTACCGATCTTTCTACCATTGTTGAGCAGGAGACTACCATCATGTATGGTATTATGGAGGATGCTCAAGATGACCGGTCTCAACTGAGAGGCCGAGTCAACTTGTTGTATAGGGATAGGCGGTTCTGTCATAGCAGTAAATGATACGAGAGAGGCTATAGCTGCCTGTAAGGCTTGGAGACTATCCATGGATGCTAGCGACTATGCATGTTCAGATGTTATGTCATTACGTACTACGGTAGTGGCGCAGAGTGCATTGATTTCAGAGTTACAGTCAGCAGATCACAGGAGACAAAGGGTGATTTCAGAGTTATTGGCATCAGACCACAAGAGACAGGTTCAGTTGACTAAGACATTGAGGTTGCTGAAAGGACTACAGACATAGATGGTCGAGTTTCAGAGGCAGCATGGACCCGCAAAAGGTCCGGCACAGCCTGATGCACCAGGAGAGGCTGGTAGCAGCTCCTAGATTTGGTTATGTTGTAGCTATGCTATGATCTGTTAAGTATTTGGGTTTTCCCAGCTAGCAGACTGTATAGATCTTTTGTTTTGTTTAGCTACCCAGTATAGGTCTTTTGTTCAGGTATTATCTACCTTGTACAGCATACTAAGTGTTACGGGTATATCCCAGCTAGTATGGCTTTAGGTTGTTTCTTTTGTCTTGTAACCTAAGTGTAGTAATCATTTTGTATCTGAACCGAACATGTATGTTTTTCCAAGTTATATATGAAATGGACGGATTACGTTATCTATGAAATCGAATTTATTATAAATGAATGTCGATTTGGTTATACCACGAGTAATTTCAATAAAAGTTGTACATTTCACTATGTAATGTGTATATGTTATGTCATAGTTATGATTTTATGAAATCTAATGGGTATTATGTTTTCTTGTAATTTAAAGAAAATGGAACCAAAGAGAAGGACCACAAGGTTAAACCTAAGTACAACACCAACACCAGTCACAGAATCATTACCATACTTACTGTCACCAACGCCCAAATTCAGGCAATGATTAACGAAGGCATTACTGCTGCACTGGCAGCACGTGATGCAACCTGGAATGGCAATGATAGCCATACTTCAGGAACGGGTGTTAGAAGGCCTGTGCAGGTTGCTCGTAAATGCACCTACCCGGACTTCCTAAAATGCCAACCCTTGAACTTCAAGGGCACTGAGGGAGTTGTCGGACTCACTCAGTAGTTCGAAAAGATGGAATCTATTTACAGCATAAGCAACTGTACAGTAGCATGCTAGGTCAAATTTGCTACGTGCACCCTGCAAGGAAATGCTCTTACATGGTGGAACTCCTATGTTAAGACCACTACTCCTGAAGCTGCCCATGCAATGCCATGGAGGACACTAAAAAAGATGATGATAGACAAATACTGCCCAAGGGGCGAAATTAAGAAACTGGAGTTCAAAATGTGGAATTTAAAGGTGAGGGGTAATGATGTGGTAACCTATAGCCAACGTTTCCAAGAACTGGCACTAATGTGCGATCGGATGTTTCTGGAAGAAATAAATGAAGTTGAGAAATATGTCGGTGGCTTGCCCGACACGATCCATGGTAGTGTGATGGAAACTAAGCCAAAAACTATACAAGATGCCATTGAGTTCACCACTGAACTCATGGACAAGAAGATCAACACTTAGGCTGAACGTCAGGCTGACAACAAAAGAAAGTCTGATGACACTACCAGGAACAACCAAAATCAGCAACCAAACAAGAGACAAAACACTAGAAGAGCTTATACCCACTGGAAAATGGTGACAGGAGGGACCCAAACGGAGGGCTAGACCTCTATGTGTCCTATTATGTAACTATCACCATGATGGGCCATTGTGCGCCAAATGCCACAAGTGCAACCGATTTGGTCATGTATCTCATGACTGTAGGAGTCACCCAAATGTTAACACTGGGGCTAATCAGAGGGCTTGTTTTGAATGTGGTGCTCAAGGGCATTTCAAGAAGGATTGCTGATAAGTGCTTAATTACACATATCTTTTACCTCTAAAAACGAGCTTAAATGACCAAAAACAGACAAAAACTGCCAAATATATGTTTGTTTTGCATTTGTATTGTGCAGGAAGTGGATATCAACAAAAAGACAGAAAACCAAGCCAAAATGACAAAACTGAGCATGGAATGGAAAAGACTGTGCAAAATCAAGGCCAAAGTCCAAAATGGCAAAGGTCTAGAGTCAATACAGAAGAATCAGCTGTCAAACCGAGAGCACGGACTGAAGAATACTTACTTGGAATGAATCTTAACCCATCTGATGGCGGAAAGCCCAATAGTATAATTATGAAGACTGTGAAGACCAAATGGGCCCTCAATCAATTACAACAGCCCATTTGTGTGCAATTGACAAAGACTGTGAAGACTTTGAAGGCCCAATCCTAGCCCAGTTACAGCCAATCTCAGCCATTGTACACACAAAACCCACTTCACAACCTTATTGGGCTTGAAAAAGCCCAATAACCAACCCTGTACCTTATTGGGCCTTAAAAAGCCCAATAACATAAGTCTAAACCTTATTGGGCCCAAAACCAAATCAATTGGGCCCAATACAAAACCCAAGCCCAACAAAAGCCCAAAATCCTTTTTTATAAAACTTTAGGGGCTAAAATTGCCAAGTTTGAAAGTTGTTTTATAAAGAAAGATAGAAAAATAAAACACAAGGCTTCTGAATTGCAATTTTCCAAACAAATCCTTTTAGTTATTAAAACGCACGGGGAACAGTTTTGCATTCCCCTAAACTTCTTTGTTTTCTTTTCATAAAAAGACGGGCATTTTGTGCCACTTTCAAACTTTGTTATAACTAAAATCGGCTTAAAAAGAAATGGAAAGAGAGAAAGAGTTGAGGGGGCATTTGTGCCTCTTCCCCATTCTTCGCGTTTAAACCCTGCAACCCACCCCCCGTACCCGCCAAAAACCATACAGCCTTTCCCCACGTTTTCTTGCAATACCACTCACCCAGTTACCTTTTCCAGCTTTACCCCTCACCTCTTCCACCTGTACCCTTGCCCCTATAACTTCTCCCTGGCCACATACACTCAACCCCCGAAAACCCTCATCCATGGGTGAGAATGCTAGAAAGGAAACCAAGGGACTTTAGGATTGCTTGGGAAGCATTGGCTCTCACAACAACTCGTACCAAGTCTTTTTGACCCTGTAACTGTATAAAAGAGCCAAAGGACAAGCCGAACCCATTACACCATTTTTTATGTTTTTTAGCTTAATTTTAAATTCCAAGTCTTTCTTTTAATCATTTAAGTGTAACTCAGTTATTTTAAAGCTTTATGTTGTAATTTTTCAGTTTTAATAAAAGTTAAGTGTTTTTATGATATTGCCATTGTCGAAATTCGAATTATAATTCAAGTTGTTTTAAATCTGTTTAACTTGGTTGAATATATGTTAAAAGCTATTAAAATTAACCTAAGATCAATTGTATGTGCCCTCTTTTACCAAAAATCAGTTAAAAAACGTTTTTTATATATTTAAGGGGGTGTTTGGTTTAGTCCCAAAATGGGTCAAAAGGGTCAGTAAAAAAAAGGGTTTTTATATATTTAAGGGGGTGTTTGGTTAAGACCCAAAATGGGTCATATGGGTGTTGGTTATGGGTCAAGCTCACTCAGCCTCTTTTGGCTGAGTGTGTAGGCTTTACTAAGCCACTTTAAACACAATTTTTAGTGTAAAAATAAATTTTTAGGCATCCTTTTGTAATCTGTCAAAATTCATAAGCCTAAAATAAGTTTAAGTGCTCAAGCTGCTTAAGCAGCTTAAGCACTTTGTTCTTGTGCTTGTTGTGTTGTTACTAGCCCTTTCAAAAAGCCCCTTGTTCTGTCTTTGGTTTGGCAGCATGAGTCAAAGTGTGTGTGTATGCATGTGTGTTTTTTGAGAATAGCCATTTTTAAGCCCAAAATTCAGCAGCTTTTATTGTTTTTTAGGCCCCCAAGTTTTGAATATAAGCTCAATACCCTCCCTTTGTTATCTGTTTGAAGTTGGTTTTGGCTAATAATCTCTTGAGAGCTTATTTTCATAAGCCCAAAAAGCCCCTTAAGCCACCATTTGTACCTCCCCTGGTGCTGAGCACCAGGTTTCAGCCCCCTTTTTCTAGCTTATTTGCCATTAAGCCATAGGACATTAGTGCTTTTTAATATAGCTTATAGGTAGGCATTTTAGGTTTAGCAGCTTAAATCCCTTAGATAGCTTATTTATATAGCTTATTTAGTGCTTAAAGTTCACTTTTTTCTGTTTTCCTTTTAAAACTGTTAGATTTAGCTTATTTTCTCCCCAGCTTATTTTAGGGCTTATTCTAGAAAACTAGCATATAATTAGGACTCCCTTGGCCTTATTAGCTTATTCCCATAGTCTTAGCTTATTTTGTAGCTTAAAATCATAAGAAGAAAGAAAAATAAGCTAAAAAGCTTATTTAGCTTTTGCAGCCCCAAAAGCTCACATTTATGGCTTATTCTTTGAGATTCAGCTTATGTGCCTTTTATGAAAAATGCTCCCCTTAAGCCCCTGAACAAGTTTGCTTCTTTGGCTTTTTGCTAATAAGCAACTTGGACCCACCTTGTAATCGGGGTTCTCTTTCAGGGACTGTTTGTGTAAATTCATCTTTTAAAGTTACAACTGTTACTCCCCCTTGTCAGTTTGCTGTTACCCCGTTTGTCCTTTCAGTCCTTTTCACTGTTAGTCCTTAGGTTAACTTTAGTTAGTTTATTTAATTTAATTAATATAAATTAGGTTTAAAATTAATTAGTTTAATTACTTTAATTATAAACAGTAAAATTTGGGCATTTTTATATTTTTAGATTTGTTAACTTTTTCTTTATTTAATTTCATTTTTTCAGAATTTTTATAACTTTTATTTTTTGTCTTTTTCTATTTTCTTAGTTTTAATTAGTTTTTAATCTTTAAAAATTCATAAAAAATCCAAAAATTAATAAAAAAATATTTTTCTTTTTT
>BQNB010154342.1:0-15530 GCA_026074375.1 Tanacetum coccineum | reverse complement strand
TTTTGTATTTGCTTATTTAGAGTTAGGTCAGCTCATTTAATTTTTCTTAAGATTATTTGAGCTTATTTGTGCCTTAGTTTAAAGTTTTTAAGTGTTTTTATTAATTCTAGTTTTTATTCTTGTTCCAGCTTATTCTCTTTGCTATTTTTATGTGCTTTTGCTTATTATTATCAGTTTTAGTGCCCAATCATTCCCTGTGACATTCTAACACAAATCATCAATCGTCTTGCGATCTTCCATTTTAGCCTCGTTGGGACATAACGACCCGGGGACACTCTATACTGCTTCCGGTTATATTGCTCTCGCGTGATTTCGTCCCTTGGTGTATTTATATCATATATAGATAGGTTTTAAGGGGTGAGTTTGCGCGGGTCAAACATTACGGGTGCATGGTAGATCTCCTTGGGTGAGCGGGTTTATTAAATGAAGCTCATATTTTAGTCAAAAGTATGCGGATGGAGCCTAATGCGATTGTTTGGGGAGCCCTTTTGAGTGGATGTAGGTTACACCGAGATACCCAATTAGTCGAATATGTTTTAAAAAGGTTAATTGAATTAGAACCTTGGAATTTAGGAAATTATGTACTCTTATCTAATATATTCTCGGCTAATAAAAATGGGAAGAAGCAGAGAATATAAGATCCAAAATGAGTAATAAAAGCATCCGATAGATTCCAGGATGTTGTTGGATAGAAGTAAATGGCATGGTTCCTGAGTTTCTTGTTGGAGATAAATCCCATCCTATGTCAGAAAGAATTTATAGTAAGCTTAGTGAACTGACCATACAATTAAAGCAGATGGGCTATATGCCGACTATAGAGTTTGTGTTATTCGATGTTGAGGATGAGGAGAAAGAGCATTTCTTAGGTTGTCATAGTGAAAAGTTAGCTATCACATTTGGTCTAATTAGTACTAAACCCAGTGATGTTATTCGAGTAGTGAAATACATTCGTGTTTGTGGTGAGTGTCATGTGGCTATTAAGCTTTTTTCGAAAATTACTGGCAGGGAGATAGTTTTACGTAATAATAATCGTTTTCATTCGTTTATTGCTGGCTCATGTTCGTGTGGAGATTATTGGTGACATACAGAATACGAGAGCAAATGCATTATTTCTTTTACTTGTATCAGTTTTATATGATCAATTCTTTTATAATTTTTGTTTTTTAGGTTTCTTTCTAATTGATTCTTATTTTCATACCAATCCAGTGGTCTATTTGACCCTTTATCTTGAGTCACATCCCTTTTGTTTCCTTCTAGGTTTCTTCTACAAGTGTATCCCTCTATTATCGCCTAGGCTTTTGCCATCTGCCCTGTCCTTTCCTAAGATTTATTCTCTTATTACTTGCGTCTTGTAATTCTCTTCATCTATATGTATGTCCGTTGTTTCGCTGCCACTTTATTATCATTTCTTTTTAACCTTGGATTTTCACCTTTATCACTCATGTTGTATATTGCTCAGGCTCTTTGATCTCTTAAGTTGATGCAGCTGCACCAGTGCTTCCATAATTTACTCCTTTACATAGTCTATTCCATTGTTCTTCGTCGCTGCGCCCAGGACCCAAAGCTGCCACGGGAATTGTAAAAGGCATGCCAGCGATGCTTTCCCCACGTCTCCCATCTTCGCTCTCTTCTTTTGATTCCATTCATCCTTAATACTCTTCCCCTTTTTATTTCGCCTCCCAAAAACTGTAGTTCGGTTTTGTTCTATGTTTTGTGTCTCAGCTTTTCCGGTTGTCGGCCTGGGATCTGCTTCCACTAGCTTTGGTGCGGTTTGGATCTTCACCTTAGTTCTTTTCCCAACATTTTCCGAAACTTCCCTCGTGGTTCTGTATATCAGCGCAACCTCTAAGTTTCACTTCTTATCCATATCGTGCTCAATCTCTAAGGGCGGATTCTTAGCCGTGTCGTATTATTTCACTCTTTTCCTTCTTGCCACTTCTTATTTATCTTCCAGTATTCGCCTGTCATATGCTTTCGCTCGCGTAGGTTGTAATTAGATTGATTATATTATTATCTAACTTATAATTAGACTATGATTTATTCTGCTACCGATTGTGGAGCTTGTCTCTGGTCCTTTCGTCTTTTAAATTATACTTCCCTACCTTCCGTCACCAATTGTCAAATCTGCATTCCTCTAGTAATTCTTTTGTCTCCACTGCTTGCGCCACGACATTTATATCCTCAATACCCTCCTCTATGCGTCTTGTTGATTGATACAGCGGTTGTGATTTCACCTCGATCTCATTCTCTTCCTAGCCACACTAAGTATCACTTTTCTGCCGATTTAATTCGTGTTCTTTTTGCTTTTTCTTCCCCGTATATTTTTCTATTGCAACTTTATTACTTATTATCTCCTTCCGCAAGTATCATTATTATCCTCCACCCCTTCCATTTGATGTCTCCCTTTACCATCACTTCCTCCTTTTATAGTTTTAGGATGATTGATTAAAACATGCAGCGATGCGATTTTTTGTTTCTTCTTTGATTATTACCTAATATTTTTTTATTTGTCACAAAAACTGTAGTTCGTTGTATAGTTTTGGTCTAGTTGTTGGTTTCGGTGATCTGCTTATAGTTTTGGTTTGGATCTACTAGTTCTTTAAATTGAAACCTGTGGTTCAGAATAGGCAACCAAGCATTCACATATTTTGATCAATTTAAGTGGGACTTCCGGTCTATTTCTCACTCTCCTCTGTTTATTATTTAGTATCGCCGCATATGTTGTGTATGGTAAAGATTAAAAAAAAGATTGATTTATTGTACCATTGTGCTTGCCTGTTTGTTTTAAATTATACTTCATACTCGTAAATTGCCAAATAGCACAGAATCTTGTCACTGCTGGAGATTTACCTTAATTTGTCATGGTCTCTTATGAACAGTGTTGTGGTTCACTTCGATTATTTCTTCTAGATAAGTACACTATCATTTCCCCGTAATTATTCTGGCAAACTTTATTACAACTTGCAAGATTAACCAACTTATTTGGCTCTCAGCAAGTTTGATGTTGTCGGGGATGGGGCATGCTTAAAACGCTACACTGATCCAGCAGTTTATAAAGTGGAAGCTTCAACATACGAAATTGAAAGAGCCTACAAACAAAGGGTTAAAAAGATTCGCTAGATAACCATCTGGGCTAGCTCAGATGGCCACCAAGGATAACATTGGGAATGTTGTTACCACATGCGAGAGGTCTTGGGTTCGAGCTTCCCCGTGGGGGTTTTCCTTCAGAAGTAGAAAAGGAGTAGGGTTTATCCCCTAAGGTGAATGTTCGAGTCTTGCATGTTAATGTGAGCTCAAATCACTGCCGTTCTAAAAAAAAGATTCGACAGACAAAGGTGAGTTCAATGGAAGTCAATTTTATCTCTTGCACTTGCTGGGAATGTGACTTGTTCAGTGTCCTGTTTATTAACTTATATGTGTTGTATAGGAGAAAATTCTGACCCATCTACGTATTAATAAGGCGATGTCGGTTATGTAACGGGTGAAATAAGCCAAGAAAAAAAAGTCAATAAAAAGGAAATGGGTCAATAGCGTCCTAAAATGATGAATGATGTACTAGCTTTAGTAATCATATTCGACAGATAAGATATTCATATAACATAATGACAAAAAGTGGAGAAATTCAACCCATCCCGTATATTAATTATGTGTTGTGGCCCGTTACTAAACACACCTGACCCGACCTTTTTGTCACTTCTATTCCTTGTGGATACATTTTACAGAAACAAATATTTTGCTCATGTATACATATCTATCTAAATTGAACATAACAAAGGATTAAGATGGAATGGCGGGGAGACTTAATATGTTTCACAGACTCCAGTAAGACATCAATTTCCAATTACATCTCTAATTTTGTTGCATAATTACAAGTGACATTTTCGACCCATTTACTTGTAACGAGTCAGTTTGTGCTATGTTTTATCTCTTAACTATTCAAATTGAAATATTAGTGTAAAATTAAACATGTCATTTGAGTAAAAACTCGAAAGTCGGTCAAATTGTAATTTTAATGCATAAACCAATGAAATCTTTAAAAAATCATTTGAAAGATTACAACATTATTGAGATAATATATTTACAGCCATATTTGGCATACTAGTTATCTATATATTGGATACTTTGGAGTTAAGTGTTTCAAAGCCAATACGTCTAGACAAATATTCCTGTATGAAGCTAATCAGTTTAGGTTGCAATACAGTAGACTGCATCAATTATTTTCGGAGGAAAGAGTGCAAAAAGGTGTAGTCGAACCTGCACAGTATGTAAAACTGAAGCAAAGGTAAAAAAAGTGGAGAAAGTTGCATGAAAAAGACGTAAAATTCTCCATTAAAGGATAGAAGTGTCCTTGAAGTTCTTATTTGTTCATTACCTTTGCGTTTACCTTCTGATACCTCTACCGAGTCAAGTATCAAAACACCTGAGAATAATATAATGGGCTCCGTTTTAGGGCCAACAATGAAAAGTATTAAGTTGATGTGTATTTTCAAGTCTAGAAACGACTATCTGTGAGGGTTCCACAGATGATCTTCAGAAAAAAGAGGTAGATGAAGAACAAATAGCATTTGATGAGGATTTTAAACCATGTGGCTTTCAAAATGGTTATCCATCTGATGATATGGAAAGTTATAACTGACACGGATAATAACATGGATGCCCTTGCTACAATGGAGTCACAAACTAATTTTGATATTTGCTTTCATTATTTGATACATATAAGTTTATTTGTCCTTACTTGTCTTCAAATTTAGGTTGTGCACTGATGACGTATAGTGTCAACTGGGCCGCAAGCTTGGGCCACGCAACAAACATTAGGCCCAGGACCAACACATGAGAGGACCCGAAAGCGGACAAGCAGTAGCCGCTCTACAAGAAGCATAATTGGTACACGGCCACAAGGTGCATGGCTCTCGCAGCTCCGCAAGACTCACGCACAGAGGCAAGGAGCGCGAGCTTCACAGTCCGCGGTCGCATACCAAGTAGTCACCCGTGACCAAAACTAAAAAAGGTAAAAAGCAGAGCATGGGACACCGGGGAAGAACGTCAACGTTCTTAATAAGGATAACAAACGATAATAACGATAACCTAAGCAACTACCCTACAAAAAGGTGGCAGCATCACTGATGTTGACCTTACGGCAATAACCCTATTATCCACTCGGTAATAGGGTGAACCGCACCCCGTGACCCATGCGTCTGATAACGACACTCGCCTATATAAGAAGTCGTTCAAACACTCCTAACGGTATGACTTCCGCTCCCATTTACACACCTACTGCTTATAGCCGAAATCTTACTCTCACACCCGAGCTTAATCGCGGGATCCCTTCCCGCGGTAAGGCTAACGGTGTTATTTTCTTAGCAGGAATCTCTCAACTACATTCACTTAGTACAATTTCCACTCCAAGTCTCAAGCTTACAATCCTTTTGTAAGCGCACTCCTCTCTATTAACCATACTGCATCAATATTGTACTAACAAGTTGGCGCCATCCGTGGGACCAAACACAACTACGTTCCAAAATCTCAAAAAAATTAAGCCAACCGGCAAATCCATCCCACACTCCCGCCAATTCCGCAGTCCGAAACACAGCCGGCAAAGGGAGTAAACAAACACCCGACAGCAATTCTGGGTGTCTTCCCGCAGATAAGCTTCAGGAAATTTGTAAAAAGCACTATAATCAAATCCTGCCAATCATGGCAGAGAAGGTTCACCAAGAAAAACTTCAGGGACTACAAGCACGCCTGACGTACGGCGAAAGCTCGCATCGAAACTCGCAGACGCAGTTCTCAGAGTCAGAATCATGCGACAGAAAGAAGAGGCCCAAGAAGAGAAGACAAAGCCCAGTCACTGCGTCAAGAGGGACACGTCCCTCGCAGACTGCAAGCGTATTCTTCAGGCTAAGGCAGGAAAGGGACAAACCAACCCGCCAAAGAAGCCCAGTGAGCGCTACGGTGTTCACCAGGCTTGGCCCTGGGGAGAAGAATGTTTTCACGCGATTGGGAGAAAGAAAAAGAGACATACACTCGCGGCTGGGACTAGAGAACGCACCGTGACACGGGCGTACGGGTAGAAAAAGGAATACCAGCAGGTCGGCAGAAACCCCAAGCCAAAGAAGGAAGGACGTTAGGGAACTCGTTCGAAGCCATGTTACGTGCTCTAGTAAACGTCAGCAAGAGATCGAAGAAGAATGGAACACCGCTGACCGTGCAAGCCGCAGGTCGTGCACCCGAACCAAAGAACTGTATGACTCAGAAAACGACCATGACCAGGGCGGACATTGGAAGTCCAAAAAGCATAGGTCAAACGATGAAGACGATCTCTCCCAACCATGGCTGTGTGAAGAAACCGACCCATTTACGGCGAGGATCCGAAATTTTGAGGTCCCAAAAAGGACCCGCGTGCCAGTCAATGTAAAAACGTACGATGGCACCGGAGACCCAGATGACCACCTAAAGATTTTCCAAGCAGCGGAAAAGATAGAGCGGTGGGCCATGTCAACCTGGTGCCACATGTTTAATTCCACACTCATTGGCTCCGCTAGGGTTTGGTTCGACAAACTCCCCCTAGAATCGATCGACAACTATGAAATGCTACGGAAAACGTTCCTAGGGAACTACTCGCAGCAAAAGAAATATATAAAGGATCCCGTGGAAATCCACCATATCAAGCAGAGGGAGGGAGAGTCGACGGAAGCTTTCATGGAAAGATTAAAAGCGGAAAGTATGCATGTCAGAGGAGCACCAGAATGCATGAAAATGTCAGGATTCATGCACCGAATTACTAACCCGGATCTAATCAAAAAGTTGAACGACAACATACCAAAGTCCGTAGATGAAATGATGAGCGTAACAACAGCTTTTCTAAGAGGAGAAGTAGCCGCCGCTAATCAATAAAAAAAAGCGATGCCCACATGGAAGCATCATGAAGCCAGTCACAGACCGAACTTTGACAAAAGGCTCGACTTCAAAAGCCAACACAAATCGAACAGGCGGCAAGATCGCTTCATACCTCTCACAAAGACACCAAAGGAGATCCTAGCAATGGACACCGTGAAGTTCTCCGCCACCTATGACTGGGCCTGCAGAAAACCAGAACAAGAACAAATTCTACGAGTTCCATGGCGATAAGGGTCACAGCACAGACGAGTGCATCCACCTAAGGAGGCAAATAGAAGAGGCGGTCAAGTCAGGACAGCTGTCGCACCTGGTCAAAGAAATAAAACAAGGAGGAAAACGAGGAGAGCATACGAAAGCCGCAAAGAAAGGGGAAGCTCCCAACAAAGAAAAAGCTATGGAAATTTTCATGGTCCAGCCCTGGCAACGAATAACACGACAAAAAACCACTCAGAGCTTTTCCACTGACCAAGAAATCTCTTTCTTAACTCTAGGAGATAACAGTGGACAGGAAACACCAATTGTGATTGAAACGGAAGTAGAGGGCCATCTCATCCATCGCATGTACGTGGATGGAGGATCAGCCTCAGAAGTACTATACGAGCATTGCTTCAACAGACTTTATCCAAAAATAAAAAACCAAATGGTCCCGACAACAACCCCCCTCCTAGGGTTCAGCAGCGAAATATCCTGGCCACTGGGGCAAATCTCGCTAATGGTGACTTTGGGAGACGAAGAGCACTCAATAAAGGCCTTGATGAATTTCATGGTTGTTAGGTCCCCGTCACCATACAACGGTATCATCGGCCGCCCGTGTCTCAGGAAAATCCAAGCGGTCCCATCTACCGCTTATGGAATGCTAAAATTCCCAGTGAAAGGAGGAATCGCGACAATCCGTAGCACTACCATAATACCAGCGGAATGCAAAATGGTAGCAGAAGCACAAGACACCTCCCCGCCCAGGGAATCAGCGGTAACAGAAAGAATCAAAGTAGCAATCCACCCAGAGTATCCAGACCAAACCGTTATGATCGGTGGAAGCCTGTCCGAAAAAGGAAGAATGGAGCTTTGCAACTTGCTAAAAGAAAACTTGGATATATTTTCCTGGAAGTTGGCAGACTTGACCGGCGTTCCATGCTCCATAGCGGAACACCGCTTGATCATCCGTGAAGGATGCCAACCCATAAGGCAATAAAGAAGGGGGCAGGCACCGGATAGGAACAAAGCGATCCAAGAGGAAGTCGCCAAGCTGGTGGAAGCTGAAATCATGAGGGAAATGCATTACCACGACTGGATCTCAAACCCAGTCATGGTAAAGAAGCATGGTGGCAGCTGGAGGATGTGCATAGACTTTACAGATTTAAATAAGTCATGCCCAAAGGACTGCTATCCCCTTCCAGAAATCGATTGGAAAGTTGAATCTGTCTATGGATACCCTTTCAAGTGTTTCTTGGACGCTTACAAGGGATACCACCAAATACAGATGGCAGAAGAGGACGAAGAAAAAATAGCTTTCCACACTAACCAAGGAGTCTTCTCCTACACAAAGATGCCGTTCGGCCTCAAAAATGCTGGAGCAACATACCAGCGGCTCGTAGATAAAGCATTTGAAAAACAGATTGGCCGGAACCTAGAAGTATACGTAGATAACTTGGTAATAAAAAGCCACACGGAATGCGAAATACTCAGAGACATCGAAGAAACATTCTACAACCTGAGAAGGATAAACATGAAACTCAATCCTAAAAAATGCACATTTGGTGCAGAAGAATGAGCGTTCCTAGGTCACGTTGTCAGCATGCAGGGAATCAAGGCCTGCCTAGAGAAAGTGGAAGCAGTGATGAAACTACAATCACCCCAAACACTGAAAGAAGCTCAAAGCCTAAATGAAAAGCTGGCAAGTCTGAACAGATTCCTATCCAAGTCCGCGGAACGGTCACTCCCTTTCTTCAAAACACTAAAAAAATGCGTAAAAAAGAGCGATTTCCAATGGACACCAGAAGCGGAAAAAGCGTTCCAAAACATGAAGAAATGTATAGCGGAGCTGCCTATGGTAACTGCACCAAAGCCCAAAGAAGAGCTAACAATGTACCTATGTGCAGCCAGAGAGGCGATAAGTGCAGTCTTTTTGACAGAAAGGGACTCGCGGCAAATACCAATTTATTTCGGCAGCCGTGCTTTACAAGCCCCAGAGATAAACTACAATTCGATAAAAAAAGTGGTCTTAGCATTAGTGCATGCCACAAGAAGGCTGAGAAGGTATTTCCAAGCACACCCGGTCGCGATAGTCACGGACCAGCCCATAAAACAGATCCTGTCACGACCCGAAAACACCAGAAGAATGCTAAAGTGGAAGTTATAGGCCAAGGACGTTAATCCGCGGCCAAATTTTAGCCGACTTTATCGCCGAGAAACCAGATGAGGAAGGATCGTCAGCGAAAATGCAAGCCGAAGAAATAGCTCCCGCGCCATGGATCCTATTCATGGACGGATCATCATGGAGGGGTTAGGGGCCGGATTTATCCTCACAAGCCCAGAAGGTGAAGAATTCACCTATGCACTAAGATTCGAATTTGATGCATCTAACAACGAGGCGGAATACGAAGCCCTAATAGCTTGTTTGCGGACAGCAGAACAAATGGGTATAGAGAACCTAACAGCCAAAGTGGATTCCCGTCTCGTAGCAAACTAGATCAATAGGTTGTATGAAGCAAAAGAACAAAGCATGACTTAGTATTTAGAAAAAGCCAAAACACTAATCGATAGCTTCAAAATATTTTCAATCGAGCAGGTACCGCGAAGTAAGAATAAGAAAGCAGACGCGTTGAGCAAGATCGCGTCCACCAGTTTCGCTCATCTCACCAAGCAAGTCCTAGTAAACCCTAAAAAGAAAGTCAATAGAAGAGAGGGAAATCTTAGCAATAGTGGAAGAAGAAGGGTATTAATGGATGACACCGCTGATCGAATACCTCACGGAAAGAACCTTACCAGCGGAAACAAAAAAGGTACGCACAATCAAGATCAAGGCAAGACAATACACCATGATTAACGGGGTCTTGTACAGAAAGTCATTCCTAGAACTATGGTTGCGGTGTGTTGGCCCAATGCAAGCGGAATACGTAGTTAAAGAAATACATGAAGGGTCGTGTAGCATGCACTCTGGCCTAAGATCAGTGGTAGCAAAAGCAATCAGGTACGAATATTACTGGCCGACAATGCACAAAGACGCGCGGAACATCATCAGGGCATGTAACGACTGCCAGACCCACCGATCGGTCCCCAGGAATCCGCAACAAAAGCTCACACCAATAACTTCTCCGTGGCCATTCTACAAATGAGGAATCGACATCTCAGGCCCATTCCCAGAAGGGCAAGGGAAGGTGAAGTTTTTTATCGTATCCATTGACTACTTTACTAAGTGGATCGAAGCAAAGCCAGTAGCCACGATAACCGGAAGCCAAGTCAAGAAATTCGTATGGGACAATATTGTATGCAGATTCGGACTTCCGAGAGAAATCATATCTGACAACCGAAAGCCGTTCAGAGACAATCCGTTCAAGGACTAGTGCGAGAAGTTGAATGTCAAGCAAAGGTTTGTATCTGTTAAGCACCCACAAACTAATGGCCAAGTAAAAAGAGCAAACCGCAGCCTAGGAGAAGGAATAAAAGCTAGATTGGGTGAAGACAACAGAAACTAGGTGGAGGAAGTACCGCACGTATTGTAGGCGCATCGCACAATGGTTTAAACAAGCAACGGGGACACCCCATTCTCTCTCACATATGGTACTGAAGCTGTAATACCAGTCGAGATAGGGATGCCCTCAATAAGATGTGCGGAAGTAAACCAGAAAATGATAAAGAACTGCTCCTAAAATTAGACATCCTGGAAGAAAGGAGGGAAAAAGGTAGTTGTCCGTAAGGCTAGGAACAAAGCCAGAATGGAAAAATACTACAATGCAAAAGTCCGTAGCACAAGCTTCCGCCCAGGAGACTTCGTCTACCGCAACAACGAAGCAAGTCGTGCCAAAGAAAGCGGAAAGTTGGGCCCAATGTGGGAAGGACCATACGAAGTGATAGAAGCACTCGGAAAAGGAGCGTACAAGCTTAGGAACGGAAGCGGAGATGTACTCCCGCGCACGTGGAACGTTCAAGACTTGAAAAATGTTATCTTTAAATTCGTATCATGTAAGTACCCCCACCAATGTAAAACCACACCAGCGGTTGGGGTAATTTTTATTTAGTATTATGTAATTACTTATTTTAAAACTATTTAATACCATGTGAAGCCTAGCTACCTTTACAAATTTTCCAAGAAAACTTGTTATATTTCATGCATACGGTAAGACGTGCACACATGCACATAAACACACATTTCACGGGAACGAGTACGGCCCTATAATTAACTCTATTTGTTTAAAAAAGAAAATAAGGATGAGCAGCCTAAAAATCATCTCAACAAACGTAAGCGGATTGCAAGCCCAGTTTAATAGCTGAGCGGCCGAGCGATAACTAAACAAGACTATAAAAAAGATAGCAATATCATTTAACAAAGACTATTACAAGCAATAACAACTTTATTGCAAGCCCGCTGATCAATCTAAGTTAATACAATAGCACGGCCAAAGGCGGCCGCACACGCAAAATAAAAAAGACAAAACGCTAGCACTAAGAGCATAAACCTACCGCATACAAGACCGGCACGCAACTACAGGCGGCCGCGTGCGAGTCGCCAAAATAGAAAAGTTGTTGAGATAAGCTTCACAACATAGTTTGAGGCACGAGGCACTATAGTCAAAATGGGCCCAAATACCACAAATTGAAAACATCAAACATCACGGGGGTTATCCAGGACAGAAGTATCAAACAAGTCGTCATGTGGTTGGGTAACAAGGGGTTGGTTAGCGGGGCCTCCATCACTGGCCAGGGCCAAAGTAGAAGCCTGATAATCTGTGACTCCAAGGGTGATAACAGGAAGAGGAGCGAAGCCAGAAGCCTCACTTAAAATGGAGCCTGAAGGAGGACACAACCCCCTCCTCTCAGCAAACTGACGGATGGCAGGAATGGCATCAGATAATAGCATCTCGCGCTCTATAGAACCGGACTCAGAGTAGACAGGCACATCGAATTGATCAATAGAGGGCTGGAACCGGGAAAACTTAGGCGTAGCATCCCTGTTACCTTGATCATCTTTTAAAATAAGAGCAGACATTATCGGCGCAAGGGGAGAATCCCTAAGACCCTCTAGCTCATTTAACAAAGGAAACGATACGCCCTCAAAATCGGAAACCGTAGAAACATATTTTCCCTCAACATCCGGGTCATAAGCTTCAACCTGAACCAAGGACCTACCAGCCTTACCATTAACAATCCCAGCCTCCAAACCTTGTTGAATGCCCTTATTAATAGCCATCAAGATAACCCTACCCAGGGCGGAACGACATTCAACGGAGCGTGCGCACTTGTAAACAGCCAAGCGGAAGCCGTGCCCAACAACCCACCTCCGGCCAGCGATAGCAGTCAACATATGCGGAAACAGATCATTATCCATATCGCGTCGCACGTCAGCAATGCAGGCATCTAGCTCCGCGGCGTCTTGTTGCAACACAAACTCTTCCCTCTGCCCTCTCCCGCAACTTGACTCTTCAAGCTATCACGTTCTAACTCCACGGCAGAAACCTTTTGTAACAAACCAGCATTTTGTGCAGTCAAATTAGCAATCTCATCGGACTTCACAGCAACCAGTGCCTCCAGATCAGATACATGCTTACAAAGTTCTTCCACTTTCGCAGCCTTAGACCCCGACTTCTCCAACTTGACCTTCAACTCAACAATCTCTGCATCCCTCTGCTGAACAACTGCATCACTATCAATAAAAATTTTCTCGAACTTCTCCCTAGCCATAATCTCATGCTCATAACGAAGACGTAGCTCGGTGGCCATACAAATATGTTGAGCGGAGTTGATATTGAAAGCATTAAGAAATCCAACATCACTTTGATTGCGGAGAGCAACCCAATAACCAGGAGGAGTAACATTGTCCAGAAGACTGCGACAAATGATAGGATCATCCAACCGACCATTATTGGTAACATTCCAGTTGGGAACATACACATTCATAGCAGTAGCAGAATCAACTGTTTGAGACTCATAAAAGTCATCAGCAGAAGAACCATGGCTCGGTGTAGCGGAAAGAGTCCCAATCTTAAATTCAAGAGCGGACGCGGGATGACCATCACCCGCAAACTCAGTTGTAGGCACACTAACACCAGCTTGAGATGAAGAAACAAGCAGAACAACCTTGGTAGCAGCAGGAATATCAGTATCCGCAGAACTAGAAGATAAAACAATAAAGCGACCAGTAGCAAGACGCGTCCTTACATTGTCATGAAGAGCATCGTCAAGAACATGCTCCGGAGTAGGGGTAATAGAAGAAGAAGTAATATCCTCTGTTCCAGCAGCAGCAGACCTAGAGCCAGCAACGGCCTGCTCACCCTGCCTAATGAGCCTCTACAGAGCAGTAGGAGACTTGCCGGCAGTACTGGGTCGGGGCTCAGAGATAACAATACCCCCAGTCTGCGCCTTCTTCACAGGTGGCGACCCAGAAACAAACGCCACCCTCTTCTTCCTCTTGCCAGAATTGACATTCAACTCATCCTGAATGTTGTGATCAACAAGGTTGACAATTTGCGCAGAAGGGGAGATAACCCTGTCTTCAGTCTCAGTGATCAGCGGAACTTCATTCTCAGCAAGGGTTTGCTCCTCAACCTTCACCTTAAAGGGATCGGCGGACTTAACAAAATCGAGCAAACCCATTTCTGCAAGCAAACAATAATATTTATCAAAGTATGAAAAATACAAAGACAAACAAACGTTAACCTACACACATATATAGACACCTACCCTCATCATTATCACGCAACAAGGTAGGGCGGACATCAATGTCAGTAAATGAACGACTAAGACCCACAAAACATAAAAAAGTCTTCGGATATTTCCTAATAAGGGTACGGTTCTCGTTCAACAATTCCACACAAGGTAGATCCACAGCCTCATCCACTGGAAGCGGATCCTTCACAACAGAGGTACCGCTGAACCATGAAGTGGATAACGGACAAACCGAAGCATCGATCCAGAAAAAATGGTTGTTCTAGTTCTTCAGTGAGTCAAATTTCTTTGAGTAGCAGCAAGGGTCGGCAGCACCCCCCCCCCCCCCAGTTAGAAAAAGACAACCATCCGTTGCTGATAGAATTAACATAAAAGCGGCGGAAGGTACCTACTGTGGGAATACGGCCAAGGTCACGACACATAATCTCAAAGCGGCTCACCTTCGCAGCGCCAATCATAGACAACTGAGAAAGGTGAATCTGGTAGTACTCAAGTATGCAAAGCAGAAATTTCGACAACGGAACTCGATAGTTGGCAAACTCAATGAAGCGCGTGTACATACCAATCTTCCCCTCTAGACTATCCTTGATTGTAGAATTCCGATCGGGCAACTCTGGCCGCAACTCGGCCGAAATGTTAAAAGCAAGACAATGTTGATCTAACTCCCTTTGGGTTAACACGGAAGTGACGATATAAATCGAACTACCAACCATTTCAAAGACAAATGCAAATACAAAGGGAGGAGAAAACCTAACCTGTAACTAAAAGCGCACGGGCGAACGAGAAACGGATAAATGGAAGAAGAGCTAGATGAATAAGAGTAAAAAAGATGAGAGAAAGCACAATCAAAAGATAAAAGAAAACAGTGAAAGTGAGAAAGGTATTTATACCAACCAGCGAAGAAAAAACATGTCACCGCTAAGATCAAGACACTTGTCAACACCTCTCATCAAACGGTGGAAATAAGAGAATATGAATAGTTGTGACGATCCGTGTGTCTGACACAACGTCACATCAACCGAAAATTACATGGATAGGAACAGGCCACGTAGCCCAACGCTACCTACCAAGAAACGTAAGAGGGACGCACGTGAAACCGTTAGCCGTTGACATCCAAGCAAACTTAAGTCTAGTAACATCCTTCGCACGTACAAAGGATACACTAGACTGGAGGGACATGATGACGTATAGTGTTAACTGGGCCGTAAGCTTGGGCCACACAACAAACATTAAGCCCAGGACCAACACATGAGAGGACCCGAAAGCGGACAAGCAGTAGCCGCTCTACAAGAAGCATAACTGGTACACGGCCACAAGGTGCATGGCTCTCGCAGATCCGCAAGACTCACGCATAGCCTACGGTCGCATACCAAGTAGTCACCCGTGACAAATGGTCACCCGTGACCAAAACTAAAAAAGGTAAAAAGCAGAGCATGGGACACCGGGGAAGAACGTTAACATTCTTAATAAGGATAAAAAACGATAATAACGATAACCTAAGCAACTACCCTACAAAAATGTAGCAACATTACTGATGTTGACCTTACGACAATAACCCTATTATCCATTGGGTAATAGGGTGAATCGCACCCCATGACCCATACCTCTGATAACGATACTCGCCTATATAAGACGTCGTTCAAACACTCCTAACGGTATAACTTCCGCTCCCATTTACACACATACTGCTTATAGTCGAAATCTTACTCTCACACCCGAGCTTAATCACGGGATCCCTTCCCGCGGTAAGG
>BQNB010154341.1:0-15531 GCA_026074375.1 Tanacetum coccineum | reverse complement strand
CAAGATTTCATGAACATGTAACACTTTGCTATACATAATATACCAAATTCTATCACATAAGCTAGTATAGATTGATGTAATATGCTTACTAATATTAAATTGGAAGTCAAACTATGAATGGCAATTTCGTATAGTTTTTCAGCTTAAAACTTTCAGTCACTCGTTGAAAAATCTTCACAAAAATAGAATGCCATATTTAAGTTAGGTGAATGATGAATTTAAGCCAAAATAAAAGCATAATTTGTTAATTTTGGTCATAAAAACCTTCATTCTATAACAAACTTTAAACCAGTTTCAGGGTTACGACTATAATCTAAGGAAAAAAAATGATTTCTTTTTATTTTCCATGTAATGTACGTTTTAAGCTCTCATTATCGTTATATCCTTTTAGTTCCTAAAAGGAAATCCTCCATTGTGAAAAAAAAATTGAGAACTTGTATACCAAATTTAATTAGAATAGTATTGATCTGAAAGGTCGGAGGTTTTAATGTAATTAGTCTTCTTACATTCAGGTGTATGATTTCTCTTTATTTCATATGACATATTATCTCTTATACTTTGTTTAGACGAGATTATATATTTGTTGTTTTTGTTGTTGGTATTGGATTTCAAAGAGTCAAAAGTGGAACTTTTTCAGATTGAAGTATTTCGATGGTTCTATCGAAATCTCAAATCGGATAAAACTCAGATTAAGAATCGAGAATATGTTTTTTTATATTGTTATGAAAAACGAACCAGAGATTGATAATATATATCTGACCAACAAAACTGAACATCGGTTGTAACTGCCATAGCAGTTATTTTAACTAACGAATCATCTAAATTAAGAGGCAAAAATCAAGTCCATAATTCCGGGAATTTTATTTTCAAGTGCGTTTTTAACATAACACTTTACACCAAATAAAAATTTTCCAAGCTGACCTTGGACCCTACCAGGGGCTGCCACCCCTTGGACCCTGCTACCAGGGGCGCTGCCCCCGGACCCCTGTGATTCGGGGGCTTCGCCCCCGAATGATAATCATAAACGTCATTAAAGTGTGATCTCCTGATAAGTGTAGAATACAATATCTATTTATGCTTAAAAGGCCCAAATAAACCAAAACGGATCCAAAATGGAAAATGTGCATGATCTGAGTTTATTGTGTGATGTATGGATATGTCAAATATTGCATGAAATCAGTCCAAAAAGAACACGAGAACGGATGAGTGATCAAGAAGCTAAAGAAATCAAAGCCGAAGCCAGAGAGATCATGCCTCAGCCCTCTACAGTCAACTGCAGCTAAACCACATTCAACCAAAACCCAATTCCATTTGTTTTATAAATTCAAGGGTTAACTTTGCAATTTATGGAAGTTATTTATTAAGCTTGAAATTGTGCTTTATAAACACAAGGGCCAGATATGTAATTTCCCTATAGTTTGCAAGTAGGGCGCGAGGTAAATTGACCGGGTCAAACTACCCGGGTTCCACCTTTCTGCCAATCACAAACAAACACTAACCCAATACCCGACCCAACCCGACATAACTTACACTCACCAGGTTAAACAATATATAACCCAATCCTACATTTACTGTGCATTCCTTTTAACCAAATGAGATCAATACTCACATCACACACCATGTACACACATCCGAACACCTTGAAACCATAGTTTCTTAACCATTCACTCCCACCCTAATTAACCATGGGGTAAAACCCCCTCACACTCCTTAACCATCTGTCACTATCAATATAAACCTTAACCCAATCCACCCTGGCAAAATGGAAAGAATCGATTGGGTGATGTGACGTGTGTGAGTGGTGATACTCTCACATAACGTACGCACTAATATGGAAAAATAATTGATCGTTTTTACCCTCTTTAATCCAAAGGTTCTTATAAAAGATCATATGGAGAGTGAGTTGATGGATGGCCGAGATGAAGCGAGAAGAAGGACCTAGAAGATGGCAAGAGCTCAAGGCTTCGGGTATAAATACCCCCCACCATTCCAGCATATGGGAGTAATTTTTAGTAGTTAATTTTTTTAGTTTATTTTAGTAGTTAATTTCTTTTCGATTCAGTTTTTTAAGTTTCATCGATTGTAATTTTCATGTTATGTAACTTTGTTTCAAAGTTGTAAGAATTTTATTTCAGTTTTAATAAAAGTGTTATTTTATATTAAATCGTCTCTTCATTTTAAATCCTTCAAAGTATTTGTGTTTGTGTTGATCGTGTTCAAGGCTTGGAGTCTCTATTGGAGTTGGATGGCTACTGAGACTCCAAGGGTTTAGAGCTGTTGGACAGCTTATAGGATAGATTAGGTTTTTGTTATTGATTAAGGGCTTATGTGGATTAAGCCATAAGCCCACACAGCTTATTGTTGCTTTCTTGTTCTAGCTGGAAAGCTAAGGTACACACTAGTTAAGCTTTAATAAGTTTTACATTTGTTTCTTTCCTTTTTCTTAATAAGCTGTGAAGTTTCATTAGAGTAGATAAGCTGTTTGCATTTGCTAAATAAGTTTGATAAGTGGATTTTATTAAGTAGTAAAATTCTGTTAAGGGCCTTGAAGATTGCTATGTTTATTTAGGTAGAATACTAAGTTGCTAGAACTTAAAAGCTGATAAGCTCTTAGCAGCTTATTTAAAATAAGATAGAGTTAAGTTGGTTCTTAAGATAATAAGCTGTTTATTATAAAAAAAAAAAGGATGCTGTTTGTTAGAAGTTAGGGGGCTGCAGGGGCCTGTCTTGCATATTTTATAGTTTCTGTTAAGTTTAAAGTTACACAGTTAGTCCTTAGTTAATTACATAGTTAGTCCTTAGTTAGTTTGATTGTTAAGTCTCGTTAATCCTAAGTCCAGGGACTATTTCTGTCGAGTGATCAAACTTTGTGTTTTTTATAAAACAAAAATTTTTGGCCGCCTACCCTCAATTTAGATTGTGCACTTCGGCCCATGTGTTTGTTTTGATTATAGTTTAAAGTTTTATAAAAATATTTAATTAAGTAATAAAAAATAGGTTTTTAGTTTAATTAGTTAAATTTAGTTTTTTAATAAATAGTTTAAATTAGGCTTTTAATAAATTAAATTTCTGGCAATTTTCTCTTTATAAAAAGTATTTTTAATAAATTTTTAGTTTAAGTTATATATTTAAAATTTAATTCTTCAAATTTAGTTTTAAAACATTTAATTTTCAAACCTTTAGTTTTTTTTATTTTAACCTTTTAAATAGAAAAATTAGTGATAAAAAATGTTTTTCTCATCTTTTTAAGTAATTTAGAATAATTTAGTTAAAAGTATTTTCTAAGTTTTTATCAATTTAATTTTCTATTTTAGAATTTAATTTAATTACATAGTATTTAGTTCATTAAAAAAATCCTGAAAAGCCTTCAAAAAAAATTTTTCTTTTTCCTACAATTTTCTTTAGCATAATTTAGGTTTAGGAAATCTATTTTCCATTTTTAAGATTTAAATTGCATTTGTTTTCTAATGTCGCATTTTATTTAACCTTTCGTTATTAGTTTTAATTTGTTTTAATTAGTTTGTTTAATTGTGCCTTTAATTTTATAGTATACTTAAATCAAAAATACTCTTTCCTATTCAAATCAGATCCAAACTTAAACGAGGTTTCCATTGCACTATCATTGGGAAACGACCCGGGTGATCATACTTTACCCGGTATAATAAACGTATTTTTTATATTAAAATTATATTATATTTTGTGATGAATTTTATCAAGGGTAACTTGGTAACTTTCTTAATTACTCTCGGGATTATATTATTTTATATTATATTTTACGTGTATAAAATCTACGCAATCAGTTTTTGGCGCCGCTGCCGGGACTTGTGTAAGCGATTCCTTCGTTTGTGTTTGTTCGATTTGGTTTGAAGATCCTTCGTCCTCGAAAGTTAAATTTTTGTCATAAATCCAAAAATTCAAAAAAAAATAAATAAAATATAAAAAGTAAAAATATTTTCCTTTTCTTTTTAGTATAAGTAAAAAAAAAAAAAAAAAAAAAAAAAAATAGAAAAATCAAAAATATAAAAAAATTGTCTTAATTCAGAAAATAAAATTCACCAAGTTGGTTAACGAACACCAACAAATAATATCTTCCATTGAGATATTATCATTTCAATTTCCGGTGAACTTGCAATTGTTCCCAATTCGTAATCAAAGATTTAACACTTGCCTTTTGTGTCTCTACGACGTACGGCTCACCTTGAAAAGCAATTTTCAAGAGCTACCGTGAAGTAGTTGATTATTTGGTTTAAGTCTCTTTCGTGTAACCGTTTAAATTCATTGCTAAAAAAAAAAAAAAAAAAAAAAAAAAAAAAAAAAAAAAAAAAATAAATTTATTTTCAAAACCTAAAAATAATCTTCTTTATCTTCTAATTCGTTTAATTCTTTTCTTCTTAATCCTCTATGTTGTTTAATTCTTATGGCGTCTCATCGTTCAAAATCCCTTTACGCTATCAAAGAGTGTTCGACTTGTGGAAGTTTGTACACTAAAGATTGTTGTTCGATAGGGAGTCTTAATGATAAGATCCTTGTTCCCGAACCCGACTCTTCTCCGTGTTGTGCAAGATGTGGAACCCCGGTTGATGGTCCGAGTTGTCGTGGATGTGCATTTTTACGAAAGAAATTCGATGAAGATTTGCTTGCGTATTGTGTTGAAAATGGAATTTTCAAAGACTTTCAAATAACTTACGAATCATCTACGACAATACCAACGTTGTTTTATGCTCTTCGAGAGCCAATGCGTTGTTAATCAAGACCTCCGGTAAAAATCTTCGCAAGGAACCTCCACAAATAACCATAAATGTTGTTATGAGTGTGGTGATTCATCAATGAATTTTTTGTCGACAATGCATATGTAAATCTTTGTGGCAAAGGTGCTCATTTACGGTTATAATTGTCCACCAAAAGTTCCGATTATCTCTAATCCAGAACAATGCAATCAAACCATTAATGAGCCCCCACAGATTTTGCCAATTGTTCACCCGACATGCAATTATGAAGCTAAAATTCCCATCTCATTATGTTCCAAACCCGAATTCTTTTCTATAAATTCTCCAAATTTTATTCTTTAACCCCCGTCCACAACCACCAGTTAGAGACTTACTTTGGTGAGTTGTGGTGGAAATAAATCACATTATGGTTATGATTGTCCTCCACAGTTCCCGCTTGTCTATGAGCCAGAGCCGTGTTACAATCAAAACTTTAGTGATAATTATTATCTACAAAATTCACCGAGTTTTTCTCAGCAATATCTTTGTTGTGCTTATTGCGGAGGTCCTCATTTTGATTATCAATGTCAACCGATCAATGAAACTTGCTATGAACCTAATCCGAGTTATATATTCTCGTTTTAAAAAACCACCCACAAACCTCCGCAGGAATCCCGTCTATATCGTCAAGAAGCCTTAATAAAATTTCTTGAAGATTTAAGAATTAAAACGAGATCAAAGAATGTTAATGGAATTAAAAAAGCAAATCGCGGAAGAACAAACGGTTAAAGAGATAGAGTATCGAGGAAATGAGGCATGAGCAGCAATTGGTTGATCGCAAAATTAAAGAAATCACGAATGATTTGGGAATTAGAAGATTTCGAGGCGAGGTGATTGATGAAGAATTTGAGAGAGATTGTGAGATTAGAATTCGAAAACTTAAGCAAGATTTTAATGTATGGGGAAGCGAAGTTCGAAAAAAGGAGAAAGCTTACGAAGAACGAAAGTTATGGCTGCTAGCCATGACTTACAAGCTTTCTTTTTCAAGTGAAGACGAGATAGCTTATATTCCTTAGCAAATCACTCCTGACTTACCGATCGAGGAGCCCGATAATTCTCTAAAAATGGGGGATGAGCATCTCGACACTATTCTGGCAACGAAATCGGACGAAGTAATAAAGTCTAGTGTTGAGAACCTTGTCCCAATCCCAAGTGAGTTCGAGGGTATGTCCGACGATATGAGTAATGTGCCTACTTGTGACAATAATCGTGTTAATGTTGAGTCCGAACTTGTGGAATCTTTGATTAACCGTGATACTTCGATTGTTCATTCTTCTAAGATCGACCCTATTTTTGAGGAGTTCGCCGGTGAACTTATTCATATTGCTCCAATTCCACTGGGAATTGTTGAAGCCGATTTCAATCCGGATGAAGATACTTAGAGTGATGACGATGATTTTGAGGATATCGAGTACGTTAGCCTAGAAGAAGTGAATGAAGTTGAACAAGAAGAGAAGTAGTTTGACTTAGAAAATATTTTTCAAGTCCAAGACGTTATCCTTCGTGAAAAATTATTAAACGTTCATCGTCTTATTTCTAAAATCGAATCTTTGAAAGATAACTCCACTCCGGATCGTATGTTCGAGTCTCCTTCTCCATTTCCTATCTCCGTCATAGATAGTGATTCGTTCTTAGAAGAGTCCGATACTTCTCTTTCTCATTTGGATAATTCTTCACCCGAATTCGAGTCTTTTAGCGATCATACCGAAGAGACGAGAAGTGGCAGTACCACTACTAATGCTAATTACTCTCTTCCCAAGTATAAGTCATTCCATTTTGATAATCCGTCATTACCTCGACCTTCTCCAGAACCACCGGATATTTGTCTTGATATGTTTTATAATGATGAATCTTTTGAACCAGGAGAAAGAGAAAATATAGTTGTTTCAAATGTTGAAGAGGACGATTCCTTCACATTTACCATCCGTACTTTTCTTCCATTTATCACTTATTCCGAGGTTTCTCCTTTATCTTGCTCCACCGGGAGTGAAGATCTCATTTTTGATCCCGACATCATCACGTTTCATAATCCAGTGGCAGTTTCAATGAAAGTTTCCATTTGCTCTCCCTAAGGACAACTAAATTCAGGGATCGAGTCGAGCTTGCGACTCGGTGACCAAAAACAAGCCGCTTCGTGGGAGTTCACCCCATGCTTATCCTTTCTATTTTCTATTATCAAATGTGTTGAGAGAGGCTTGTACTCTTTCAGATTTCTCGATGTTTGTTGCTTGTTTGTTGTGATTTTGTAGGATCGACCCAACAAATTCTTTGAAGCCTCTCGTGAAAAAAAAAAAAATAACTCCCAAGCACACGAGTTTCTCATCCTTTAGTGAATTAGTTTGGAGATCAATATCCTTTCATTTAATATCGATAAACGAATTTATTCTATGTCTACTTATAAACGGATTAGATTTTCGTAGAACCCGACTTAAACAATGAGGACAATGTTTCCAATTTTAGTTTGGGGCGGGAATCTATCGATTTAATGTGGCTTGCTTATTGTTTTTGTTCTCACGTACACGTTTTTTCCCACAAAAAAAGCAAAAATTTTAAAAATTTTTCAAGTCTTTATTTCATATCCAAAAAAAAAAAAATAAAACAAAAAAAAAAAAAAAAAAAAATATAAATATAAATATATTAAGTGTTAAAGACAAAAGATGTTTTCCGATGGTAAGAATAAGAAGTAATTTTTGACCCTATTTGAACGTGTTGAGTTCTAAGCATTTCCCTTAACAATTAATGAAGATATTTATGCTAGTCTCATGACCTGCCAGACTTAATACAATTAGTAAATGAAAGCTTGTGCTAATCTCAAGTAGATATTAAATATGCCAATTGGATTTTATATAGCTCACAGTCATTTGCAAATTTCTTTTGTGAAGATCAAGAATGATAGTGTTATATATAAGTCATGATATTAAACGTAGATATAGTTTGGATTTCTTTCAGCTCATATGTATTAATTGTGGCCTTTTTCACCCATTTAGCTTGTTTCACTTTTATATATAATGTTTAATAAATAGAGTTGTAGGTTTTTTTGGTTAATAAATATTAATAGAAGTTTTTTCTTTAGTTCCTTTGTGATTAAGGAATGAGTACACATCAGGAATACATAATTTTGACCCTTAAAAATACAAAAAATAATAAAAAGTATCTCTGCAGATTACTTCATCGTGTCGAGGCGTGGCCGATGTAGGAGTTTTCATATAAGGTAGAGTCCGGTTTGTCATAATAAGTAGAATAACCTCTTGTCACTCGCTATCGATGTGGCTTCGAATCAAAGGCACCGGTGTTTACTTAATATAATCACAAGGTCCGTAATATGTTTTTGCTACATCCGTGATCGGAGGCTGGCCGATGTAGTAGCCTACTAAAGGACTGAGGTTTAAGAATGTTGCTTAATTTTTGTCTATTTTGGCCTAAAGAGCCTAAGGGTAATATGGTGCAAATAAGATTGGTCCATTCCCTGTCTTACAGATCCTTAGGGTATATGACATGAATGTGCCTTGCTTAAGTAAGCCTAATAAAAAGCCCAAATTTTTGGTCGCCACGATGTGGACTTTATTCTTGATTGCATTTGATCTTTTGAAAAGGGCTATAGGAGCTAATTATTGGCAGTCTTACCATACACTTATATCTGAATTAATAAGTATCGAAACAAAGTCTTAAAGAGCCTTCGGGTATATGACTTAAGTAAAATCCTGAGATACAAAAAAAAAAAAAGTAGGATTTGCGGGAGGAAAAAGTAAGTACACAATTAATATCAATAGTAAGTGTTAGTGTCATGACTTGTAATTAACGATGATCTTGTTTTTAAGCTTAGCATGGGAAAAGTAAAAAAATCGGGGATGATGAAGTTATCTTTTAGACACTTAATTGTGCTTTTTGTTCTATGATCCTAAAAGTTACCAATGTGGTAATGAAGCATGCATTATGCCAACACAACATAAATGTAGTTAGTATTTAATAAGTCAAGAAAATCATAAAAAGAGAAAAATCTTTGAAAATGGGAAGTCGGTGTTTTTATAACTTGTGATCTCTTATCTCTCTCAAACAAAACCTCTTGCTACTTTCAAAGGTTTAGTTTGGGGAATTTTCGAGGTATTTGGTTATAAGGCATGTGATATTGCGTGAGGACACACAATCGTTTAGTTTGGGGAATTTTGATAAGTGTAGAATACACATATCTATTTATGCTTAAAAAGACCCAAATAAACCCAAAACGGATCAAAAATGGCAAAAATGTGCTTGTATCTGAGTTTTATGTGTGCAGGTATGGATATGTCAAATATTACAAGAAATCAGTCAAAAACGAACACGAGAACGGATGAGTGATCAAGAAGCTAAAGAAATCAAAAGCCGAAGCCAGAGAGATCATGCCTCAAGCCTTCTACAGTCAACTGCAGCTAAACCACAGTCAATCAAACCCAACTCTATTGTTTTATAAACACAAGGGCTGTTTTTGCAATTGGCCAAAGTTGTTTATAAACCCAAAATGGTGACAGCCAAACACAAGGGCCGATTATGTAATTTCCTCAAACTTATAAAAGGGCGCGGGTCTTTCCCGGGTCAAATAAACCCATGGACCACCTCTCATCCAATCACAGCCTTAGCCCCAACCCAATTACCCGAACCCTAACCCATGCCCTAACCCGACCAACCCGGTTTACATTTATACTCATTTACAGTTACTGTACACACATTTTTACCCAAATGAGATCAAAACACACTCACACACACCGAATCCCTCAAGAACACTCCATGAACCCTAGTTTCTAAACCCCTCACCCACACCCTAATTAACCATAGGGTTAACAACCCTCTCACAAACCCTAACTCATCTGTCACTATCAATCATCCCCTAACCATTCACCTGGCAAAATAATAAGAATCGATTGGATGATGTGACGTGTGTAAGTGAATACTCTCACATAACTAACACACTCATATATCCACGTCATCGATCCGGGTCTATACATGCCTCAATCGAACGATTGAGATGACATATCAAGGAGAGAGAAGAGATGGAGGGCTGAGATTAGATGAAGAAGGGTCTAGAAGGTGAAGAGCTCAAGACTTCGGGTATAAAACCCCCATCATTCCAGCTTAGGAGGAATAGTTTTAGTGGTTAATTTCTTAAGTTTATTTTAGTAGTTTATTTTTCAATTCAGTATTTAGTAGTGGTTTCTTTAAATGTAATGTTAATTTTCATGTTATGTAATTTTGACTTACGATTGTAAGCTCTTTATTTCAGAATTAATAAAAGTTTTATTTCAATTAAATTGGTGTGTTCATTTTAATTCTGTTAAAAAAGTTTGTGTTTGTGTTTGTTGTTCATTCGATCAAGGCTTGATACCATCCTGGAATTGGATGGCTGCTATGGTATCAAGAGGTTTAGAGCTATTGGTTAGCACATAGGTTAGATTAGGATGTTGTTGGTTCGATATGAGCTTATGTGGATTAAGCCATAAGCTAATAATAAGCTGTTAAGCTTACCTGTTCTAAGCTGGAAAGCTAAGGTACACAATAGTTAAGCTTTAATAAGTTTTACATTTGTTTCTTTCCTTTTTCTTAATAAGCTGTTAAGTTTCATTAGAGTAGATAAGCTGTTTGCATTTGCTTAATAAGTTTGATAAGTGGATTTTATTAAGTAGTAAAATCTGTCAAGTGCTTTAAGTTTGCCTTGCTTATGTAGTTTAAGAGGTGGAATACTAGGCTGCTAAGCTTTTTAGCTAATAATTAATTTAGCATATTTAAATAATAAAAATTGATTGTTCAATTAATTTAGCTTTTAAAATTCTGTTGAAAAAGCTGTTTATTATAAAAAAGGTATGCCTGAATTGTTGATGTTAGATGATCGGGGCCATCTTGCTTGTTGTATTATAGTTTCTTCTTCTGTTAGTTTAAAGTTACACAGTTAGTCCTTGTTAGTTACTCTGTTAGTCCTTAGTTAATTACATAGATAGTCCTTAGTTAGTTTGATTGTTAAGTCTAGTTAAGTCCTTAGTCCAGGGACTATATCTGCCATTAGTTCAAACTTTGTGTGTTTTATAAAACTTTAAATATCACCCGCCTACCCTTATCTTTCTGTTTTGACACTTTCGACCCATGTGTTTGTTTTGATTTAGTTTAAGTTTTATAAAAATAGTTTAATTAAGTAATAAAATTAGGTTTTTAGTTTAATTAGTTAAATTAGTTTTTAATAAATAGTGGTTCAAAATTAGGGCTTTTAATAAAGATAAATTTTCCATGCATTTTTTTTTCTCTTTATAAAAAGTATTTTCTATAGAATTTTTAGTTTCATAAGGTTTTATATTTTTAAAAAAATTAATTTTCAAATTTAGTTTTAAAACATTTAATTTTCAAACCTTTAGTTTTTTTTTAATTTTAACCTTTTAAATAGAAAAATTAGTGATAAAAAAATGTTTTTCTCATCTTTTTAAGTAATTTAGGATTAAGTTAGCTTAAAAAGTATTTTTCTTAATTTTTATCAATTAAATTTCTATTTTTAGGATTTAATTTAGATTAATTAGTGTTTAATTCATATAAAATCCAAAAAGCCTTTAAAAAATATTTTTAATTTTCCTAAAATTTTCTTTAGCATTAATTTAGGTTTAGGAATCTAGTTTACATTTTTAAGATTTAAATTGCATTTGTTTTCTTAAATGTCGCATTTTATTTACTTTCGTAATTAGTTTAATTTGTTAATTAGTTGTTTAATTGTGCCTTTAATTTTAGTAGTATAATTAAATCAAAAATATCTCTTTTCTTATTCAAATCAGGATCCAAACTTAAACGAGGTTTCCATTGCACGAGTCATTGGGGAAACGACCCGGGTGATCATACTTACCCGGTTTAATATACGTATTTTATATTATATTATATATATTTTTGAGAGTGAATTTTATCAAGGGTAACTTGGTAACTTTCTTAATTACTCTCGGGATTATATTATTTTATATTATATTTTACGTGTATAAACTGCTCAATCAACTACTTTATACATTCTCATTTGCAATGTGCAAATTTCTTTCCAACTGTACCAAAGACAGAAAATGACACAAGACTCGAGAAATACATACTTTACACTTTAAGCAACTAGCAACTGGTAAATAGACTTAATCTAACAGGGTAGGCTAAGGTGTAAAAGTGTAAAACAAATAGTTGGTGTTATTCCTAAAGGATTGGCTCTACAGGTTTTTCTAGGGGTATCTTACTCTTAAAATGAGAGTAAACAAAGGGTTTATACGAGATTTAACTAACCAGTGTAGTTAGTTAATAAAACAACATGTATAGGCTTTTTGGGTGTAATCCTAAAAATTTACCAATTTAAAAAAGTTACTTCATCTAAATCCATAGTACTCATCACTGAGATCTCGAATAGATATACCAAGCCAAGTTCTAAAGTCTACAACATCACCGGTACACTCATATTTTTGTAGAATTTGGGTAAATATTTGGAAACAGATAAGGTTAAATCCTCACAATATCTAATAAGAGTTATTGTGTGCGGGTTATGTAACTAGTAATTTCACAAAAGTATGATTGATTTTTTTAAATTTGAGCATAATTTATGCATTTTAATATGAAAAATAGGACAAGTATACATTCTAATTCCCACCCCCACTTGAATTATACAATGTCCTCGTTGTATAGATAAAGCATTAAAATCGAGAATTAAAAGAATTAGAATAAGAAATTCTCATGATATTTTGCTCGATAGATTCTTCAAGTTGAGTTCATGAGCAAGAATGTGTGTTGTAAATGCGTCTAGATACCAGCATGACTATAACACACACAGGATTCTAGATGATCGATACTTCACCAACTTCGTCGATTTCTTTTCCAGCGAGGTCTTGTGAAAAATATAGGAAAAACATGCAAAATCCTATATCGGGTATTCTACGATTAATAAATAATAAAAAAATAAACTATACAGGGGACCAATACGCCATATCCATAAACTGGAATACGCCATATGGAGAAACTTATAAAAAGTATCAATACGGGTCAGTCTGCTGAATACGTCATATCATGTACATGAATACGCCATATAGAACTGACAATAATGTTTTAAAGTGCATAAAAATAAAGGACTGATAACGTCCAGACATTCAATACACCGTATGGTATGGAGCGGATACGCCGTATTGATGTCTGGGAAGACAGACTCAATAAAAATAAATAACAATCCGGGTTGTCTCCCGGGAAGCACTTTTGTTTCAGCTAGTCTTTAAGTTAGACTTTTTCTTCAACTTCCATCACTCGGTTCTTGTAACCATCTATCCTTCGTCCACCATACGAAAGATCTCTTGATATGTTCGGCATGCATCTTCGCTTATACTCGTCGAATCATCGTATTCATTTTCTTTTACAACAACATACTCTTCGTCTTGTCCGAATGAATACTTGATCATCTCGAATATTCTTATAGCGCAAACTGGCCGCTTTTGAGTTGCATCATCGCATAATTTATGTCTTTCTTCATCTTTATGTTCCATCATGTCAAGAAAATTACTGTAGTAATTTGCGTACGATCCTCTTATGTAATTTCTCCAGTTAGCAAATGGAGAGCATTCGTGATCGTTCACTTTCCACCAATAATCTTAAAGCTTCTGCAATAACTCGTAATCAAGTTCGTGGAAGTTTTTGAAGGTCTTCTTTAACCATCCGCAAAAATTTATTACGCTTTGTTTTGCATATCCCCATGATTCTTCAAAAATGGATTTTTGTTTCAACACTTCATCTTTAAAAGATTCGTCCATCAAATTATTATACCATTCATGATCTTGAAAATATGTCATATAGCCGACTCGAACCATTCTCGGTAATTCTCCACCATTGCAAAATCCATCTTCATTTGAACTACAAGTGGGCCATTTAGTTTTCCTATTGTTGAAACGGAAAGGTTCGCAAATATGATCACCAATTTCGTAAGGTACACCATTTTCAGACCATGGATCTTTGGTACATCATCTAATCTGTTCTCATAATCCTCGTAATCCATAGTTCTTTCATTATCATAAGTAAATAATTTCGGATCAACCTTGAGAAGATAATTAAATTCATTAAATTTTGTGCATAACGGTGTATCGTAGTCGAACAAGTTTGTCTCAATTCTAAAGATTTCATTGATTTCTTATTCGTTGTTATTATTAGCTTCCTCAAGACTAGAACATCCACCATCAATAACTCCTCCTTGATCATTATTCTTTTTCCAAAAATCTCGTAAATCTTTCTTAGTGAATAGATCCATTGTTATGTGGTTAGCGAATTTTGAAGCCAGTCATTCTTCAAACATAATATTGGTTGGATCCATCTTTACTTCAGTCCCCATGATTTTGCAAGTACGAGAAGGCGGGTAATATTTTCCAAAATTTTTTTTAGTCAAATCCACCCAAGTAGTAATCGACCCATTAATTTCATCAAACCAATTGCTTGCATTTCCAACTAATGAAATCGGGAAAAAGAAAGCCTAAGTCGCTCATAATTCACATTTGGCAAGTTAATGGGGTCAACAATTTTAAGAAAGTATTCGATATGCTCCACCGTGTCTTCTCCATTAGTACCACTGGAGGCATTATCGCGTAAATCATCAAGGAATTTACCTTTTAGTTCATAAGCTCTTTTACCGTTAACCATAATACTTGTAATCCCTGAATAATAATTTGCTTCGTTGCTAGTTGCGAATTATTTCATAGTTGTTTTTGTCTTAACTTCTGCCATTACTTCTTTAATCTTTTCACTACTAATTTGTACGATCTGTAACAACGGGTAAAAATATCAGGAGGATTTGCTCGGAAGAACGATAATACAGAAAATTGAGCACAAAAATCAAATACGAAAAATTAACTTATGTTACTGTATTAGACGATCCATAGTGTAGTATATTGGATATCATAACACAAGCATAGATGATTGGGTTGGCCAAATTATCTAGAGAGTTTCTAGTGAGAGAAACACCTAGTGAATGTTTGTGATAAAATGAACAACCAACCCTTCCTATGGCTGGAAAGGGTGTTTAAATACATGAGTTTTATGCCCCTAAGTGGGCTATGGTGTGGGTTAACATGTGGTTAAAGACCCGGCCCAACACCATAAGTCACACGCTTACGATTCAACTACGAACTATGCTATTCTAGACAGTACACGGGGTGACTGAGTCTTTTTCTTAAACCTAACAATCTCCCCCTAAGGGAGGTCACCCCTGAAAATACAGTTCGAATTCTAGCAGTCTAAATCTTTGACCTTCTGTCTTTAGCTCGTAGTCTTTGATTCTTCATTCTTTGATTTCTTTGTACATTACGTAGTGATCTTTGAGCTTTGTTCCTTAGACTTGTCTGATCTTTGAGCATTCTTTGAGATCATCATCCACTGTAAATCTCTTGATCATCCTTGATGAGGAATATTGCCTTCATGTGATGTTATGACCTTCGGACCTGCATGCTCACACTTTTCTTGATCATGATATTACTTCTCAGAGTTGCAGAAGTTGTGTTGTAGGTCTTTCAGTTGTCATGATGTCATTAATTAGAAACATTAAGTGTGAGCATGGGGTTGTGAATTGACTCCACTAGAACGAGGTATCTCCATCTCCATCTTTACTTGACCTTGAAATAAAACATTTAACAATAAAGCTTGTGGGCGAACATGGCTTTGTCATTCGCCCGAGTCTGGTTAGAGTAACCTCCGGATCCGTGAGGACCGACCTGTGATCAGGTAGATTCATCTTAAGAAGAATCTCCTTGACAGGATTTCCTGTATA